>JAGVVM010003975.1:0-14085 GCA_019149425.1 Psidium friedrichsthalianum
ATTTTGAGCCCTTTCGCCACATATTCTGTGCCTTATACCAAACCTCTAAGACCAACCAACTTATGTTGCGTAGTTACACATTCTCCAGGGTAAGACTTTGCAATTTATATACGAGGTTCTATCCTCTCTTCTAGCAAGAAAGAAATCAATTCTAACTACAATTTTTGACCTCTGCGAAAAGTGATTAGATGTGACTCTCTTTTCCTAAAGAAGGTATTTGTTTAACATCAAATCATACGCTAGTGGCAACGTTCAAATATCTTCGCAAACTCTCATTTCTAGTCCCATAGCCAAAACCTCCATGAACCTGTCAAAACTTCCATTACTTTGGCCAACATGTCATTAAGATCTCCTTCTATACTTCTCCTCACCGTGGTATTCCCCTTAAAATCTCCTCCAAGAGTCTTTCCAAAATCTGTTTTTTATCAGCTACTGGCAATCCAATTTTGGGGACATACGCACTAAGGATGTTTAAAATCAACTCTTCCACTACTAGCTTAATCAAGATAATATCCGATCGCCTGATCTTTTGACATCAACAACTTTATCCTTGAAACTTTTTATCGATTAAAATCCCAACTCCATTTTGGAATCTTTTTGTGCCCGTGTACCATAACATGAATCCAGTACCTTCACTTTCCTTAGCCTTTTCTCCAACCCATTTACTCTCTTGCAGGCAAGCAATATTCGCTCTCTTTCTAGCAAAAGTATCTGCTAACTCCCTCAACTTACCTTTAAGGTTCCTATGTTCCAACTCCCTAGTCGAATCCTTACTCTTTGGGCATTTCTTGCCCTCCACACTCCCCCATAAAAGTGTGAGGACCCTAGCTCACTTTTCACCACACCCGGACACCGATGTGGCGCATTCAACTCTGGGAATGATGGCCCAACGCTAGCTTCCTTACCCCTCGCACCCGTCTATCTTGATGCAAGGGACCCTTGCCCATTTTCGCTATACCCAGATGTCGATGCAATGCGTCGCTAAGGAGGGTACGCTCCAACCAAAAAAAAAATCTGAAGGGTTCATCTCATTAAAGGATAGCTCTTTTTTTTTACAGCCGGCTCGCTAGCCATTCATGGGGATGATTTACAAAAATAGATGGAGCTTGTATTTTACAAGAGAGATCTTCGGAAGAAGAAGATTTTGCTCTAATGGTAAGTTTTCATATATTCAGTTTTGCAGGTGAAGTGTCCATCCATTGTCTAAGTAAGAAGATTGTGGGAATGACTAGTTCTTAGCTTCATGCTATCTCGGTAGTTGTGTTTTTAGTAACAAGATGGCTCGCATTTTTCCATGTATTCAACTTTGGCATTGTACGCTTCATAAAGTTTGCAATATTCAATTATCGCAAATCGGTAGTTGTGTTTTAGTATCAATATGGCTCGCATTTGTCCCATTTATTCAACTTTTGGCATTGTATGCTTCATATAAGTTTTGCAATATTCAATTATTGCAAAACATCTTGCAGCCATCAACACACGAAGAAAAGTAGGAATTAGTCTTATTTCCTATAGTTTAGATTGCCAAGCGTTTTTCTTCTTTTTGAGGATTCCCCCATTTTCCTCCCACTTTGAACTCTTTTTTCATTTATCGCATCTTGGGACATGGGAATTTTTTTTAAAGGAAGCTTAAACTCCATTAGAGAAATTCTTGGGGTGGGTGGTTATTCTACTTTGCTATCCCACGTAGCTTATGTCTTTAACTTGGGTTGATCCGATATTGGGAACCATTTGTCAGAATATTGAAATAGTAATCACGCCATCACCTGACAATGTAAAGTTTTGGAGTTGGAAATTCTACATCAGAGTATGAGGTCCTAAGTTAAATTTTCCTGGCCTCTAATTTGTCTCTACAATTATATATCCTCACACTTTAGTCTTGGGCCAAATCTAAGCCAGCAGAGCATTTAATATTAAAACACACCTTCATATAATAATGTCCACTTCCAAAATAGATGGCAATGGTCCCACAAACTTTTTAACCATTTAATGGAAAATACTGCTCTTAAAACTGAGATTCTGCTTTGACCCCAAAAAAAACTGAGATTCTGCATTGTTCACAAGATTTATATGTCCAATTGTGATAGATATTTTCTGGGATTCTGCTGCTTTACTCCATCTAGCATTTCCTTAATATGGTTGTTTCAAAGGGCAACTAATTGTGCAAATACCTATAGTGGCAGGTTTCCTAGGACCACTATTGTTATTATAACTGATGATTACTTTTAATTTACCTTCTCGTTGTAATCTAGCTTTCAAGCAGGTACTCACCATATATATATAGTTATTGGGGAGTCTAATTTATGTCCGTTGTTATGTGGCCGTAAGACGAGTTAGGAATCTAATGTTTGCGTTTTCTGTCATAATTCCAACCTGTCTTAGATGCTAAATGATACTGTGTCAAACATTTAATTTGTCAATCCTTTTAAAACTCTGTTTGAGTCATTTTCCGTGACTTATGGTTCTGTATTTGCAGCCATTGACATGTCTATGTCGTTTTTTTTTATTTTTGGTCGGACATGTCTATGTCAACTAGTTTGGGATAAAGGTGATGTTGATGTTGAGTCTATGTCGTTGATGACATCATGTTTGTTGATTACTTTTATTTGTTTGTAATCCTGTGTTACGGGGATAAGTTGTTGGAAGCAAGATACACGATTTTTATTTCTTGCCGACGAATTGTAAGAAGATGTGGCCTAAGTGTTGTCTTTTTAAAGTACTTAGAAGATTCTGAACCAAACCCCCCCCCCCCCCCCCCCCCCCCCCCCCCCCCAAAAAAAAAAAGTACTTAGAAGACAAGAGTAACATGGTCGTCACATGTTTCTATTCCATGGTCTCGCCATCTCTTCAGAATTGTTTCTATTCCCTAAATGACAAGGATAGGTTATCCTGTACACTTGTCCTTATTTATGTTGCCTATTTTTCCTCCATAGAACATGGGTTGCTGCCTCTGCAGACAACAACCTGCTGGCTTCCAATATTCTCATTATGTTTAGCTTGATTGATGTTCCTTACTCAAAAAGTTTGTATTAGCATGACAATTGTGTGCAAACGTGATTTTTAAGTTGATTTGGCCGGTTCTGCGAGACTCGGTAGTTATGTCCAAAATTTGGTATGTGTTTAGTGCTCACTCTTGATTTAATTTTTGTTGATTTGCTTTTTCATGAAAAAGCAAAAAATAAAAGCTCTCTGGGCCTCTCACCTCTTGTCCAGTTAGTATAAGTGGTGCTTGATTTTATGAATTTTAGATGTCCTTGAAGTTCTGTACTCTGTGATTGTCGTGGCTCGGAATTTGGCAGGACCATGTGGGCGGGCAGTCCTTTAATGCGGAAACGATTGTCATAACTAACTGGAGAGCGTAAAAAACTCATGCTGCATTGTATCTGAATACTCTGATGATTCAATCGTGCATCATGCCCTTTTGAACCTTATTGCCTGGGTGTCCTCCTGAGAGATGAACTTCCTCCTTGTTGTTTTTGACATCCTAGGGATCTGTGTTCTTGATGAAACTTCCTCCTGAGAGATGAACTTCCTCGCTATAATTGGACATACCCTTGATGAGGTAATTTCTTGCTTTTGTGAGATTTTGATGTCGGGAGCCTATACCGGAAAGCTCTTGAAAAGGACCCTTACCGTGGCTTTTGGTGCGGAACCTTCGAGGCAACTTCCTTCAAGGTCAGGTGGAGCCTGAAAGAGAGCAAAAAATATATGGGTTAATTTTTAAGTCTATTGGCAAAAGAGTACCTTCGCAAGGAACAAAGTCGAAAAAGTTCTTTTATGGTGTGTTTATTTCACGGAAAATTTGAGATTTGAAAAACATTTTCTAAAAATGATCGGTTGTATCGCCAAAAAATAAATAATGAAAAATCTTTTCATTACTCACAGAAATATTTAGGCATAAAATGTTATTGATAATTAATTTTTTTTTGTTGGGTAATTTTTTTAAGTGATATTATTATCATTTTTTGAAAAATGTTTTTCAAATCTCAAGTTTTTTGTGAAACAAATGCATCCTAAGTCTTTGTTTCTTCGTAGCACTCCCTCTTAACGTTTTGCCTTGTTCAGGCAAATTATTTATTATTGGGCTGACCTCTATTGGGCCCCAATTCGCAGCAGAGTGGAGAATGCCACCTCTTTTATCTGGGACCGACCCAACTGTGGATTTCTCTGCAAGCCAACTATAAGGATTTGGATGATTGGGACAAATCAATTTCAGGAGCTGAGTTTGCGTACCGATTTTGAACACATCTGAGGCGATTTGATGTCATCAACTATATGGAAGTCGACTGCATTGACCCGGGACCGCGGCAGGGAAATGCCGATGAGCCATATGGCTTCTCAGGTAAATTTACTCCAGGAGCTATGGCCAGACACCTGAAGATAAGATCCACTTGCTGGATCCGTCGTGGTCTTCCTCTTATGTGTATGGATATGTAAGAGTACAAAACAGGCATGGTCTCTCTGTAAAAAGCATAAAGTATCTCATTGCTCGAATCCTCAAAGGGCGAAGTCAAAGCAACATCTTCATTTACAATGCGCAAGCTCGAGGCGCTTGGGTAGCGTCAACAAACTATTTTGTGAGAAAAATGAAGAAACACACCTGCGTGACTATTCTGCCAGAAAAGCATGAGCGGGGTCTAAAGACAGCGCAGAAAGAAAATGACGACGACAGAAGTCGTACTCAAAGCAACTCGAGGTTTGATGTTTTAATGCAACATCAGCTTGTGGTAAAAGCGTACTTACGCCGAGTGTTGTTTTCCCAATCTTGGGTCTCAGTGTCTAATTTCCATCTCTCGAGCACTGAATTACCTAGAGGGATTCATGCTGAAGAGCTCAGAGAACGAAGTGTCTAATTTCCATCTCTCGAGCACTGAATTACCTAGAGGGATTGATGCTGAAGAGCTCAGAGAACGAAGAGATCACCAGCTTTCAAGGTTACCGATAGTAGACGAATTGGCATGAAGTAAGAAATTTGTTGGACTCTTTATGTTAATCATGCGACGTCGCTGATGTTAACACGTATGGCAGTGTTATTGTTCCGCGACATACATGGTTCATGGGACTGCAATGTAGCTCAAGCAATCGCTGTAATATTCCCCCGAGTGCACGATCAAGTGCTGCTATAAAAAGCTTAATGGTTGAGGACGACATGGGTTCTCTATCTTCGACCCTTCCCTTTAGGCCAGGAGAAGATGAAAACTTAGATCGAAGGTTGGGAATGTGGAGTAAGAACAGAGAGAGAAGATAACAAAACAGTTTCCATCGTACTTCAGTGCCCAGTTCTTAGTATTGTTGAGACCATTTGCCAACTCATTTGGAGAGAAAGAAGAAGAAAACATGTCAACAACAACAGAAGGAAGAAACGGACAAAAAAGAAAATGTAACTTCTGATCTCAGCCCTCCCTATAGTTGTTTCAATGAAGTGGCATGTCCGAATGAGTTGGCAAAGGGTCTAGTCTTTTTCTTCTCTCTCTGTCTCGAGTACATGTTGGATTTTGACGAAATGCACTTCCCCCATGTGGATTACGAGCCAGTCTCCTTAGAACCCAATGCTTGTGGAAACACAATTCATCTGGTCAACATGTCGAGCGAAGACCATCAAAACCTAACCAATCATAGCCTCCACTGGTCGTGGTACATGCTTGGCTGATAAGAGAATTGGTCATGACCAATCTCTCTCTCTCTCTTCCCTCTACAGGTACTAACTAGTATTCATTGGATGTGAACGGTCCCGAGGCCTTGAATGGGGATAGGGACGCCAACCATTGCATGGAGACGAAATGTTAGAGAAAGAGGTAAGGGTCCCCTATTGCCCTGTGAGAAAGCAAACATTACATGGACAATTATCAAAAAAAAGTCCTAGACTTATTGTAATTGTGCCAATTCAGTCTTAAATTTTTTTTTTTTGTTGATTCAATACTATACCTTTTGCAATTATGTTAGGTCAGTCCATCCGGTCAATTTTTGGCCAATAGGACCCGACGTGGACGCAATATTTTAATATATATTTTTTGAATTCTTGAATTATTTTATTTTATTTTTATTTTTTCCTCTCATTTTCTTTTTTCTTTTTTCTTCTATCTTCTTCCTCTAGCCGGTTGTTGCCTCTAGCTAGTCGCCGGTGGCTACCGGCTAGAGGAAGAAGAGGGTTGAAAAAAAAGAAGAAAGAAAAATAAATAAAAATATATATAATTAAAAAATAAAAACTAAAATATTATGTCATCGGACGATCGGCCAAAATTGGCTGGATGAATTGAATTGTCACAATTGCAAAAAGTTTAGACTGAATCGATAAAATAAAGTTTAGGACTAAATTGACATAATTATAATCGATTTAATTATTTTTTAATAATTGTGGCATAACACCACAACACATTGGCATTGGCATTCACAGTTTTCCATTGCCCTTGCTAATTACACTAGACCCAGCAAATACCAAATAGCCTCCCCCCCTCTTTCCCTTTTTTTTTAAATTTTTTTAAAGATTTTTATTTTTATATTTCCTTCTGAAATGTCACACGACATTGACTATGTTCCAAATTGGCGCCCAACCAAAAAAATTGAGAGAAAAAAGAAGAAGAGAGAACACTCCCTATAAATACCTCTGCATCTCATCTCCTTCCCCCACCACCATTCCCCCCCAAGAGCTTCTCTCCAAAGCCTCTTGGCTCTTTCCAAAGAACCCCCCAGAGAGAAAACCCTGTAATCTCTCTCCCTCTCTCCAAGATCAAACAAACACACAAGCACACCTAAGAATATTTGACTGCCCAAATGGCAATGGGGAAATCAAACAAGCTGCCTCAAGCAGCAGCAATCAAACGGATCATCAAGAAATGCTCAGGCCTGGGCAAGAGATCCTCAAATGGGTTCTACAACAATGAGGGAGCTGGCCTGCCTGAGGATGTGCCGAAGGGTCACTTTGCGGTGTACGTGGGAGAGAACAGGAGCAGATACATCGTGCCCATCTCCTGGTTGTCCCACCCCAAGTTCCAGAGCCTGCTTCGGAGAGCTGAAGAAGAGTACGGGTTCGGCCATGACATGGGAATCACGATCCCTTGTGAAGAAGTGGTGTTCCAGTCTCTAGCTTCCGTGATCAGCAGATGAGAACAAGAAATAGATAGAGAAACTCTTTGGGGAAGATTTGATTTGCATTTATCGAGAGTTAGTTTCCGGATATCTGACAAATTCCTTCTAGTGGCTGACCAATGTGTTATATGGATATCTGTAGAGTCGTGTTCATCGTTTGCATGTTACATGGATGAATGAAATTGATCAAGAAGAGCTTGACATTATCAGAGTAACTAAAGAGCAGTGTCCCTTGTGCTCTTCATCTTTCTTCCTGTTGATCATAATCCTAATTCTATCCTTTTTGGTGATCAATATTGTCCAGACAGAAAGGAACACTGTAAGGAAATAGAGTGCTTTTCTTCAGCAATTCAAGTCGGAGATAATGTCGCCGAAAAGAGTGATGCTAGTTCGACTGAAACTGGTTTTATGAATATTAACATGCTCAGTTCGTGACGCACTATATTTCTCCCTTCTTGTCGCTGTCCAAGTGAAATAGAATATTATCAGTTGCCCTACCGTAAGCCAAACATACACCCCATGCTTTTCTACTCCGCATTCGGCATTGTAAAGCCGCCAAGTAAAGCACGAACAAAGCAGTCAGAGATAACAATTGGCAATATTAGAATTGTTGTTTGTCTTGTTTGGTCGATCTCTTTCACTGGGTTCCTTCTGTTCATACTACCCAACTGGTGAGTTAGCCAGGAAAAAAATCGATTGTGTAAGCTTGTGCAGAGACATTTGTCGTCAAAAGCATCGGCCTTTTCGCCACCGCGTAGAGAAAAATATTTCTCCCTCTTGGGGAAGTCTAGTTCGAGACGTGAGAGGCCTGCAAGAATCGCCACGTGGTTCGGATCCGGCGGTCTTAATGGCAAGGAATGAGCACCTATATCCCATTTAAGCTACATGAATCTCGGCTAAAGGAACGAGGAGATAGAAACAGAGTTTGTTTCAAAGAGAATCACATAACTCAAAGCGGACGAGTTCATGCCCGGCAATGACTCAGGCATGCAAGGAGCAAGTCTCCGGTCCCAAGTTTTGTCGCCATCGCTATGTTATTGGTTTGCTAATGACTCGTAGAGGTACAATTCCTAGTCTCCAAAGAAGTGATTACAGCAGCTTCTGTCCATTGCTCTCACGTAGTTTTCCCCCCTTCCCGGCATGCACGCGACATGTTCATACGTTGCTTGGTCGAGTTTAATGGTGTTTGTGCCGTAAGCCAGTAGCTTTCCATTTATGTAACCGAACGTTAATGTATCCGGCGACAAAAAAAATTTACTCTCCCGATCCATTTTAGTACACTTAGACACGTCAAGATGACGCTTGTATTAATTCTGTACACTTATTGACAATGGTGTCGGGCTCTGAGTATAGGTAGATTCTTTCAGGAAAGTTTTTTTTTTGGTAAACTTTAATTTTTTTTTTTTGTAAAGAATTCTTTCAGGAAAGTTTACACCTCAAGAACCCTAATTTTTGAGAGAGAGAGAGGGAGAGAGGGATTTTTCTCTCATCGGAATTGGAGAACAACGCAATTTCATTTTCCTTCATCCCTAATCGACGAAAGCTTTCTCTATTCTCAATTTTGATTGCTCGGCCGTCACCCACGTATAAACTTAAGGAAATAATGACACAAATGGTTTATGAACTTTGGTCCAATATGCAATGTGGTCTTCAAATTTTAGCTCAATATTCAATGCCATCCCTAAACTTTTAATACCTGTTCAGCCCCTGAACTGTATGAAGAATGTTTAATACGGTTCTTCTATTAATTTAATATCAGAGGCAACACTGAAATTTTCATATTGTCTAAGAACTCAATTGACCATGTAACAAAAGTACAGGAACTACTCCGAGCAAATTAAAAGTTCAGAGACCATGTTGAACATTAAATTAAATTTCAGGAACTATATTGAACAAACTGAAAGTTCACGAGCCATATTAGATACTGGGTCAAAGTTCATGGACCATTTTGCCACTTTTCCTAAACTTAAATTGGAAGAATGATCCAAGGTAATTTTCTCCGATCAGGGAAAATATATGGCGTCCCCCTTAAAAAAGAAAGCCTCGGTTTGTAGTGAATGGTCCAATAGTCGATGTTAATTGTCGGATTAATTGAGTTGACTGAAGAGGTTACCATTTGAAGAGCTTGGTCACTTGATAAGGTTCCTAACTTCAGATATTAGGAGACAAATCCCACATGGCTATCTGTGAATTAATGGATCCAAAGCCACGACTCTTCGGATCTCAAGGTCATCCTCCTTCACTAAAATTGGGTCTATGCATGCTTGGTGCGAATCAATTGTCGAGGTCGTCTTACTCCATATAGCACGCATTTTTTTTTGCTAAATCGATACTTGCGTGATTCAATTTTGTTGACAGAACAGGCATTAACGTGGGGATAAGGTCTCAATAATGCATTCATGTTTCATTCATGCATTGTAACTCGCCCAGTCCCTTCTGCATTTTGAAACTTGATGAGTATAGACGTTTCATGGTTTTATATTGTCTTTATGCAAGCAAAAGACTTTTTGCGCATTGGGCCGTTGGATTGCGTCATGAGAATGATTGTCTAAAAAGTTATAAACCTATTGTACGGCGGTTAATTCAGTCATAAACCTTTTAAGTTAATCAATTTAATCCTAGATTTTTTTTGACAATTTATCAATTTTGGATGGAAATCGATGTCGCGGACATCGGCCGTCTTATGTGACATGGTCGATGTTGATATAGATAATTAATTACAAATTTTCTAAAAAAATTTTGAATTTTTTTTTTACCGTTCTTTATTATTTTTGGTTTTTTTCCTAATATACGTTCTTTTTTCTCGAAAGGTTGATGGGGATTGTTGAAGCATCGGCAATGATCGGTGACCAATATCAGCCACAACTGATGGCCATGACGGCCTCAACGGTCGCGGGTGAGGGCCCGCAAAGACTTCCTAGGTCTGTATGAGTAGGGTAGGGTCGCGACAACCTTCACCTCTATGCGAGGCAAGGGCTATTGCAGTCCCCTGCCATGAGAAGCTTGCTGGTCGCATTTGTTGGGCCTTCAGAAAGAAGAACGGTAAAAAAAAAAAAAAAAAGACAATAAAATAACAAAAATTCAGAAAGTTACCTAAAAAAATTTGCATAAAATTATCCATGTAACATAGGATGACCAGCATGCATGTCATTGATTTTTGGCCAAACTTGATCAGAATGATTAAATTGACAAATTGTCAAAAGATTTAGAACTAATTGACATAATTGAAATGTTTATGACTGAATAGATTTAAGACTTTTTGGACAAATTTTTTTTCGTATTATGTGTTAATAGATTTAGTATTCTAGAACTTATCCTCTTTTGTCTCTTCACCTTTTGATAGATGAAATCCTTTAAGGTGATCATTTGCCAATTGAAATGCATGAATTTTCAATTTTCATCAGGTATGTCGTAAACAAATGTTTTGTAGAGTGCTTATTACGCAATCAAATAAGAACAACTTATACCTTAAAGCACTTACATTTTGTTAAATGTGTATAATCCGGTATTAATATGCTCTATCCAACATACTAAACTAGCAACTTCGTCAGTGCTTAATACTATAACACTTCTATCAATTGGATGGGTGTAAGGCTTTTACAAATTCGTGCCTAATAATTGTTAATTGAGTGAGTTGATTTTGCACCAAAAATTACCTGTTTGAGAATACCGTATGTTGTATTTTACACCTTTGAATACAGTATAATATAGCATACAATGTCGGTCTTAAGTTTTTTTCATAAGCGGTCTTATCCACTCTAAATTTGATGATTACTGAGAGATTGATTAAATTAAAATTCTAAAATCAAAGGATCGATGCAGTCGCTTGTGTGAAAATTTCTGTACAATTGGGGCATGCGCGGTTTTTTCTTAAAATATACATAAGGGATAAGCATCTTAAAGTCCTAAACTGTCATGAAAATTGAGTTAAATTTTTTAAAAAGTGCAATTAAATCTAACACTTGTCAGAAATTTAATTGACTTATAAAACTTTCAAGAAGTACAATTAAGTCATAAACGTATCAAATTAGTAAAATCATTTCTTCCGTTGATTGTACTTTCCGAAAGTTTAGGACTTGATTGTACTTTCGTGATAAGTTTTAAGACTTGATTCCTTTTGAAAGTTTTTTGATTACAATTCTCGATAAATTTTAGACTTCATTGCACTTTTTAAAAGTTTTAGGACTCATTACACTTTTATGATAAGTTTAGAACTTTCCCTTCCCTCCCTCAATAAAATGATCAAAATATGCATGAGTTCTAAAATAGAATACACACACACAAAAACATACCCTAAACATCGAGACACAAAGATTGCGTAATGTGACCGGGCACGCAATTTACAAGAGACTACAGAAATCTTTCCCCCAGTCGTTAATATCGATTTCTGTTAATCTTGAGATACTGGTGGCCTCGACATTTTTGAATTTGTCTGTGAATCTGCAAAAGTCAGGTTTCCCTCTTTTCTCATTCTTACGGCTGAAAATAATCATCATCAATTCACTTCATCTTCTTTATGTGGATTTATTCCTCCCTCTCGAAAAAATTATTTAAAAATTATAAATTATTGTAATCATGCAATTCAGTCATTAACTTTTTTTTTTGCCAATTTAATTCTAAACCTTTTGCATTTGTACCAATTCAGTTGTTTCGGCCAACTTTAGCTAGAAATCGCTGACTAGGCGCAGCCAATGTTTACGTGGCAATTTTTTTAATAATATTTTCATCTTATTTATTTCTTTTCTTTCTCTTTTTTTTTTCTTCCCTTCTTCTCTCAACTTGGTGACCGGCCAGAGGAAGGCTAGTGAGGCTAATCATCGAGGTCGAGAGGATTGAATTGGCGTAAATAACTAAAAGTTGAGAACTGAACTGACATAAAAAAAATTAAAGATTATGATTGAATTAGTACAATTGCAATAGATTGAATAACTTTTTCGGTAATTATACTCCCCCCCTCTCTCTCTCTATGGCAATGTTTGGAGGAGTGTGAGTTGGGCGAGATGAGTTGGAGGGGACAGAAATGTTGGGGTTCAGAAACTGCGACAAAAGGGGAGAGACCCTTCTTCCGATTATGTCGAGGGTTTGCCGCCTTCGTCTCCTCCACTTAAACTTCTCTAAAGCTCTATTCGCCACACAATTCAAGGCCGAACTCTGGAAATCTTCGCGACTTGCAAAGTCGGATACGAACAAGTCCAAACACTTCCGTCTCCCAAAATTCATCAGCTGTGTCTCGCGATTCTTCCCAGGCTTTTGTCCTTCCGCACGTTCAATTGTCGGGAAAAAAACTTATGGAAAAAAAAAAAAGGTCTTAAACCTGCGGTACGTATATCAAAATCAGTTTTCGAAACTTTTTAATGCGGCTAATTTAGTCATAGACCTTTCGGTTTAGCTAATTTAGTTCTGAACAAGACAATTTTTCAATTTAGCTCTTTAGCTAATTGAGCTGAAATCGCTAACGTAAATACTGACCATCTTTATGGCATGACTGGGTGTAACATGACCTACTTTTGAAATTTTTGATTTCTATTAATTTTTTTTCTTTTTCTTTTTTTTTTTATTAATCTTTTCAATGTGGCGGGCGAGGGTGCAAAGGTCTGGAAGCCCTTGCCCACCATTGGTGAGGGTAGAGGCCCTCGCCTGCCCTTGTCGGTCGCAGGCAAGGACACGAAGATTTGTCAAAATCTGCGCGAGGCCATTGCCGCATCGCTTAGCCGCAATGAGAAAAATAAAATAAAAAAGAAAACAATACAAAAAATTATTCACATCAGCTTTAACAGTCTATGACATAACTACAACAATATTTCCAACCAAATATTCGAAAAAAAATGGCCAATTATAAAAAGGTTTAAAACTAAATTGGCCAAATTGAAAGTTTTTAAAACTAAATGGCATCCATACAATAAATTTGGGAAACCTACAAAAAAAAAAAAAGCCATAAACTTATTGCAATTGCTATCAATTCAGCTCTAAACATTTTACTGAGCCAATTCAATCCTAGACCAACCTTTTTGCATTTGTACCAATTGAGTCAATCCGACTAATTTTGATCGGAAATCGTTGACGTAGAGTCAATTGTCCTACGTGATACAGTCGATGCTGACGTTTTACACCAGTACCAATTGAGTTCATAAATCTATTAGCACAATTCTATGCTAATGTGAACCATTGCCCTAGTGCCGCAAGGGCGTTGTAGCCCTTGCTAGAGTCGGCGAGGGCCAAAGACGCCTTTGCCCAAGGCCGGCGGGGTTGATTGGCAGCCCTTGTCGCCTACAACCAAAAAATGAAGAAAGAAGTAAAGCACATAAAAGTTCAACCAAAAAAGGGAGGCAGAAAAGAAAAATAAAGAAAAAAAAGAAGAAACAATGTTTGTGTGGATGTTGTCTATCTTCCACTCTAGTACTCCAAGGACTACTCATTGAATAGCTCTTCTTCTAGTGTTAGAAAAAGAAAAGAAAAGAAAAGAAAACACGTGATCATCAGCCACGAAAGGCTCTTATGCTTTGTAGTTTATCGACGGTTCTTGTGCATGAGAGCATCCCACCGTTGCATTACCGTATCAACCCCGGGTGCACCAGGCGCATTCCTGGTCCTCTCGTACTAAGGAAAGGCCCTCTCAGAGCTATACCTTCCGATTTTTGTGAACCTTTTACTCGATGAGCGGACCGCCCTTCCACTCGACACCATGAGATCACCGAGACCGACTTTCAATGTCTATACACCCGAGAAAAGAACAAGCTAGTTCCATTTTTCAGTAACCAAGACATTACAGGACCCCCAGTTATACGACGACGAAACTCACAAGAGAAGTGAATTGAGCTCATCCTCACCGATAATGTAACGTGATAATTGATCTACAGGCGTGTAAATATCTTGAACGTGTCAAGCAGAAATTGTAAATTGCCAGGCAAGATTCTACCGTACTTGCGGTAGCTTAAGTCGGAGCAAGGCGCTATGAGAACGGACTACGAATAGAAGTCTGTAAATTTGTCGATGAGATGA
>JAGVVM010003976.1:0-34362 GCA_019149425.1 Psidium friedrichsthalianum
TTATTTTGCTATTGTGTGTTAATTCATCACTCTGATATAAATCTCCAACCATCTTTATGCGGCGGCACTCCCAATCATTGAAGTTGAATATTTTTAATACTATTTTAAAATTTTATTTTATTTTCTTTTATCCTTTTTTTGTTCTTTTTTTCCCCTTCCTTTTCATGCCAGTTGATCACCGGAGCTCGATGACATACTAGAGGCAAGACCTCGCTGGTCCTCTTGCGGGAAGCTGCCCACCCCTAGCAAGGGCTTGACCTTGCCATGGTTGGGGGAGGTTAGCCTCACCATGGTAGGCAAGGCTCACCAGTGGTTGTAGGGACAAGTTTTGCCGGAGGACCTCGTCGACCCTTGCTTTGGTTAGTCGCCAAGGTTCAACCACCTAGTGAAGGAAGAAGAAAGGGAAGCTAAAAAAAAAAAGATTAGAGAGAGAAAGAAAGAAAAAGGTAAAATAAAAATAAAAATAAAAAAATAATTTAGAAAATTATAAAGTACTATTAAAAATTGCTCACAATTAGTATCGGTGAGCCACATAAGAAATTGGCGTTTATGTTCATGATTTTCGGCCAAAATTGGCTACATAGACTGAGTGGGCATAGCAAAAGGTTAGGACTAATTAGCCAAAAAAAAAAGGAGATTGAATTGATATAATTATAATAAATTTCAAACTTTGGGTAATTCTATTGTTGCGGCAAGATTCCATTCCAAAGAACCCTCAAGGGGAAATACGTGAGGATGCATTTAGGTGGCAAGAAATTATTCATTATTGCTCCCTCCTTGTTTTGGCCCTCTTTCCCGTGCTTCAAGAAATTTCTTTTCATAATAAACTTATGAGAAATGGTCATGTAGATCCTATACTACTACTTGCTATATTAACCTTCATTCTGACTATAATTATCACCCCTTAAAAGCGAAAACAAAATTAAGTGCACAAAAAGCTTCAAAACCTATTGCGGTAAAAAGCAATCAAATGTTAAAAACTGGTTTAAATGTAAAATCGAGCACATCGTCAATTGTCCAATTTGAGTAATGAAACAAGGTTATGTGAAAAATTTTTGTTGTTTTTACTGTACTTGGTACGCTGAAGATTTACTTTCCTTGCTGACATGGTTCGGAGCACATTTCACCGAAGTATCACATTAACTTCCACGAAAAATTGTATAGTGCTTACATTAATTCCTATCCTACAATTTTGAGATTTTTCGGGTGTGAAATACGTGGATTGAAATTTGCAATATTGTGATTATTTTAATATATACGTGTATGGTTTTATTGAGTGTTTGAGATTAATAACTTTTTACTTTTATTTAATGTAGCGTATCAATGTAGGATTACCAATGAGAGTATGATATTTTACAAGTTAGTAAGATGAATATTTGAAAAGTCGGTAACTAACTCTTCGCCTAACTTTTCTTCCTTTTTTCCTTTTGGCAATTCTACCTCAAAGCTAAACAATATTACAATATTACAGTGATATGTATGTGAGTGTAAAATGAAAAATTTGACAGTGAGCCGAGTCGATTTTTTTACTCAATATTAGAAGATTTCATTAAAAAAAAAAAACATTTAGAAGTCCTCCATTTGTAGGATTGTAGCCCTTAGTAAGATGCAAACGTTATCCTACTTTCCTCGTTCTGCGACAGTAATCTGAGGCGATCCCTGCCTAGGAAGAAAGAGCTCCAGGAAATTTCAACGCAAAACATAATCAATGAAAACAATAAAAACTTCTGACGAAACTAAAAACAAAAGTAAAAGACAAGCGCTGCTGTGGTTACCTCAAACGTGGAAAAACTCAGGGATGACAAAATGCTTTTTTCAGTGGTATTTGTTTTTCTTGTCTGTGTCACAATATGAGCAAAAGAAGCTGATGGAAAGCTAAATGGACGAAAAGAATGTATTACTTTCTCACAATGACACAGAATAGGGGTGTGCAAATTGTCCCGTCCGGACGGGACCGCTCGGACCGGACCGGGACCGGTGGTTCGGTCCCGGTTCTAGGGGGTCCCGGTCCGGTTCCCGGTTCCCAAAATTGGAACCCGTGGCCGGGCGGTCCGGTTCCCAGTTCCGGGGTATAGGACCGGACCGGACCGCCCGGACGGACCGTTTGTTTTTTTATTTTTTATTTTTTTTCAATTTAGTGTTACAAATATGAAAAATTCTGGATTTTTTTTCCGGTCCGATCCGGTCCCGGGACCGTTGGTCCGGTCCGGTCCGGTCCGGTCCGGTTCCCGGTTCCCGGGACCGTCGGTCCGGTTCCTGATTCCGGCAAATAGGGAACCGGGACCACCGGTCCGGTGCCCGGTTCTCATGGGGAACCGGACCGGACCGGGAACCGATCACCCCTAACACAGAAGGAGTACAACTCTATTTATAGTACATAGAGCCTAATAAACAAAAAGGAAAAAAAAATTCCCTCGTATACATTAGTCTAATAAATCAATTAGGGACAATCAAGTCAAATATTCGATATCAATCAACGCCAATGATATCGATGTCAATCAACGCCAATCATATCAACAAGATGTCCATTAGCACCAATGATCTCTTCATCCATATTTCCAACAGTCTGCAACGTGGTATTGACATGGTAGTCTTTTCTTCCAACCTAATCTGCGTAAACAACTAATTTCTTAAAATGACTTAAATAGAATTGCTGTTGTTGGGCTTGGTCTATGTTTAATTCATAGGAATGAGAAGGGTCTCGATATTTTATTAGTTAGCAGTACATTTTGTTTGACCAATTTGTTTATCTTCCGGGTTCTTTCCTTCCAATCTCCTCAGGGAAATCTCCCCGAACTTACATTAAACACCCACACTACATTTAACCCTATTGCAAATGCCTTAAAATAGCACATATCCAATGAAAAAACTAGACTTATTTGATCATGAGTCTGCTTTCACAATTGAGCTTTAACCCAAAAAGAAGAAAAAAGGAAAAGAAAAGAAAAACTGGGGAGCATTAAACTGTTAGACATCAGGACATCAATAATGCTGCAATCATTTTCATTGGGAATATTTTGAAACCGCATGGGTTTACACTAATAGTTCTCATTTATTTGCATATTTAAGCTGACATCCATATCATGAACAATCAAGAAAGGCAAGGTCCTTTCCAATGTGAAAAAATAACCCGATGAAATGATGGTCCAAGCTCTCTTGCGATTTTTAAACCATAAAAGATTATCACTCTGCTTATCAATAAAAAGAATCACCTCACGTGAACTACATTTCTAACATGCCCATCTCTACTCCGGATCATACCAGACGTAGCCTCCTCTTTGTACATCTTTTGAGCTTAGGGACGAACATGCCATTTGATTTTGAGGCAAAAAAAAAAAAAAGTTCGGAATGGACACCGATTGAGGGGCCACATAAAAGATCCGAAAGAGGCTTCTTTTGACCGTAATTGAAAAACATATTGGTCATGCATTGCGAGCTCTTGAGGACATCCCTGAACAAGTTTATAAGGAGTTGATCTCGACAATAATATTGTTCCGGCGGTATGCTTCAGATCCTAAGTTAACCGTAAATCTCGGCGTTCTTTCTCAATAGCTTATATCTTGACTCCTCCTCCCCTTCTACGCAAAGGCTAGTAAGATGATGAAAGCCTAGATCGTTGACACGTGTTGATTTGAGCCCTCGATCTCTACGTGGGAAAATTGCAAAAAGTATTCTGAAGATTATACCTTCGTATGAAAATCTAGGTTAGTTAATATCACGAAGAAATTGAAATTGGTATGATGACAAAATGGGTCAGGAAACCCATATTCTAACCCATATTTAAGAGCATGGGTTGTAAATGGGTTACGTGACAAACTTTAACGGGTAGTAAATGGATTACCAACAACTTAATGAGTTTTAAATAGATTTTAATGGATCATAAACGCATTAGGTAACTATATTAAAAATATTTTTTTTGTTTGAAATATTTTTAATTATAAAATTATCCACAATGTTTTAGTAATTTTTTTTAGTAATTCATAAACTTTGCTAAATTACATTTAATATGGAAGCGTTTTTTAATACGGTTCGGGTTGGGTATGTGTTGAGTATGGGTAGTTAGATTTGTACTACATGAAAATAGGTCAAAGCGGGTTAAATAACTCAATATAGATCGGATCATATTCGACCTGATTCAAATCCGATCTGACCTACCCATTTGACACATATACTTATAAAAAATTTATCCAAACTTATTCTTGAATCACCAAAAACTCAAATTGGTACATTTACGATAAATTTTCCCAAATTGATATTCATTTCTACGGGAGCCATATATCATCTAGCTCAGTAATTTAGACTGCCATTTGGATTGCGGAAATAGCTGGTTCTCTCCAAGCAGTAAGTCAAGCGGGTCTTTATCTGAGAGGCCACGATAAGAAAATCTGGCGAGCGGTGATTAAAGGAGGTCAATCGCACCTGTACGGCGGTTCTTTCTCAATGGAGCGCACTAAACTGTCGGACATCAGGACATCAATAATGTTGTTATATTCTCTTGCTCCTTTTCATTGGGAATCTTTTTGACCCCGCATGGTTTTACACCAAGAGTTTGCATTCGCATGCTTAATTTCGAGAGGATGTCCATATTATGAACCATCGAGAAAGGCAAATTGCCTTCCAGTGGTAAAAAAACAACCAAATGAAATGATGCTTGAAGCTCTTTTTTGGCCATTTCAACCATAGGACACCGAAAGAAACAGACAGATTTGACAAGCACCCACACAAACATTACCCGGTGCTTATTATCACAAAATCATCTCATGGCAATCGTATTTCTAACACACCGCTCTCTGCTTTGGATCATACCAGAAGTAGCCTCCTCTTTGCACATCTTACGAGCTTAGTGATGCACATGCCACATTTTCATTGGATTTCGAGGCAAAAAATTGTAAGGCATGGCCAGCTATTGAGGGGCCACTTAGAAGATCCAAAAGAGGCTTCTTTGGACCTTAATTGAAGAAAATAGTGGTCATAGATTGCGAGCTCTTGAGAACGTCCTTTAATTAGTTTATAAGATGACGATACTAAAAATGGTATTGTTCCGCCCATATGTGTTAGATCACGAGTTAAGGGTATGTTTGTCTGAGGAATGGTTCGTCGAAAATAATAAGTCAACCAAAAACACTTTCTAGTCAACAAAAACATTCATGCACAAAATCAGGAAAGTGAATTCTCCGATGCAAAGAGGTGAAAACACTTTTTGAAATTGCTCGTCACCAAATTGAACTTTTTATTTTAGTATGTTATTATTTTGGAACTTCTTTTTTCTTTTTAGCTTTTCTTTTTAGTTTTTTTTCCCTCTTTCCTCTTTCCCTCAGGCAGTCACCGTGCCTCGACGACAGCTAGTGAATGGCCATAGGTTCGGGTCGGCGATGCTCGAGCTTGCTCGGTGAGTCTGAGCCTCATTGGATCTAGCAAGCTCGAGCTCGCCGTGGCTTGGCGATCGGCAAGGGAGAAGAAAAAAGGAAAAAAGGAAAAAAATGAAAAATAATTTAGAAATTCAAAATATTTTTTTCACGTAGGATAAAGTCACGAGATTGAATCATTTTTCAAATGAGAATCAAACATCAGAAAATATTTTCGGTCACCTATGACCGAGCAAAGGAAAATAAACGGTATTCATAGAAAGAAATTATTCTTCTTGTTTATGGACTTTTTTGTGAAACAAGCACCCCCTAAGTAGAAATCTCGTTGTTCTCTACCGACAGCTTAAATCAGAACTGCTCCCCCCGTTTATACAAGTGCTAGCATGGTGGTGAAATATCGAGTCTTTTTCTAATGCACCGCCAAATGTTACATCACTTGTCCTAAAAAATAAAATAAAATAATGGCACGTTAAATTTTTTCATAAGCGAAACTAGAAAGAGTTAACGTAAGTAACTATTTTGCAGGAATTAGCTCCAGCAATCCAAAAGCTTTTATCCATGGCAGAACATAAAATCTGCACTAAACATTTTTATGCGAATTCGAGGAAGAACCTCAAAGGTAAGGCTCGACAAAAGCATTTTTGTAAGTGCTCTCAAGTAGACCTGTCAAACAAGTAGATCGGGTAAAAAATAGTCCTACTCAAGTTGATCCATTTCCACACAATACACATCTAACTACCCATACCATATTATTTAAACACTTCCATATTTAATCAATCCTAGGAAAACTTGTTTATCATAGTTTGTTAAGAAAATATTGTATTGCTAAAACACTTTGATGCAATGCAAATCTAGAGGACTAGTCAGGGTTAATAGTACAAAAAATCCCAAACTAATATATCTACGATAAATTTATCCCAAACTAATTTTTTGACTACAAAAAATCACAAATGGGTACACATGTGACAAATTTATCCTCCGTTAATTTTGGTTAAGTTTTATTGTCAAATTGCTTAGTTTGATGACATGTGGCAATTGACAGTGTACTAGTTTGAGTTTCTACCCTCCGTTTATCACAGATGTATAAGTTTGAGATTTTTAGTGGCATTTATCCAATTTAATAGAAATTAACAGCGGTTAAATTTGTCACAAATATACCAATTTAAAGTTTTTCATGATAAAAAAATTAGTTTGGGTTACACAGGTGTACCGGTTTGGGGATTTTTGTCCTCAAAAAATTTGTTTGGAGTGGTGTGCCAATTTAGGGTTTTTCGTGATATTAACTCTTCATTTATTCTCTATTTTCTATTTTCTTATCCTTTCTATTTCCCTATGAAATCCTGCAAGGGTCGGTTCACGAGCGAGGTTTAGGCCCTCACCCAGATCTGACGATGGCCTCGAAGTCCTCATTGATGGAGTGCAATGGTCAGTTGGCAACCCTCGCCAAACTTTATAGGTAAAAAAGTAATGATAGAAAGAAAATGAAAAATGAAAAATGAAAAGTTCATATATTAATTAGAATAAAAATATATAAAAGTTGATTAAGAGGATGGCATCTCATGAATAGGTTGACTCAACCAATAACCTTTATAAGCTAAATGGGTAGTAAATGGGTTTAAAGACAAACTCATATATAATTAGACTTACAACTCAAACCTATTAACAATCATTTATTAAAATTTGATTAACACATATATGACCCATCTCATTGAATCTGAGCTAAAACATGGGTTTTCAATCCATTTTGACACCTCTACTCTCTAGCACATACATAACCACATGGATTTGAACGGCAAAGAAGGGTATGAATTGAAGCACAAAAAAGATAAGTTTGTACTTGACATGGAAAAATCAAACTTGCTCTTGTAGATCATGGGACATGCCTTGTATACCATGTCATGCAATTTGTACCATATATTACATGCGAGAGGAACCTAAGAAGTATTTATCTAACCGGTATAAGAAGGAGAAGTACGTACAATTTGCGCCATATATTACATTTGCTAATAGGAAGGAGGAAAAATCCCACCGAATTGATTATCATATACTTATTTATATGAGGTACAAACCTATAAATAACGGTCATAGTGCTTCGATTGTAAACTTTAGGCATACTTGATAATTAAAGTCAAAATTCAATGATTTGATTGCAAAATTCACTAAAATTCAACGAATTTGATTGAGTTTTACGAAGTAAATTTGGCAAGAACAACTTAAATGAAAGAAGCTCCACATTTTCTCGATTTCAAATCAGTATGGATAAATACATATCGAGTCTGATCAGCACTTGGAATTCACATGTATCTCCAATTCTCTACATGTGATCTAAAGGTCGGGTTCAAAATTACCATGGAAAGGTATACAATTTACATCGGATACCAATCTACTGTAAATCAAACTTCACACGAATCGAGTCGGACACATCATGAAAGTCCATTTCGCTTTTGCTACCATTATGCAAGAATCCATGATGGGATGACGACGCTTGGATCAAAATGGGACCCGGTGCAAATTGTATGGCAAGATTGGAGAATCCAAGCCAAAGGAAGGAGAAGAAAAGCAGGACATGGTGAAAGGGACATTCATTGTCATCCAAGATGGGCAATTTGGCGCCATATATTTTATCCCGACGATTATGACGTTTGTCGATGCATGTTTTCTCCTTTTGTCTGGGGCAATTACATCTTTTTCTTTTTTTTCTTTTTTTTTTCTTTGCAATTTGACCAAAGTACTATGTAATTTCCATTCGATTGGCACGTCCATAGGTTGATCACACCCCATGGCCCCATGAATTGAACCCTCAATAGGAAATGTTCCATCACACCATTCAATCAAAACCCCAATTGGAAAATTTTTCGTCCCTCGAGCCTTCAAGGTCATTTGGCACCACCACCACATGTTTTCCTACTTTTTCTTCCCTTGGACACAAATTCGCAAGGCCGACCCCAATCATATCTGAAAAAAAGAAGAGCGGGTATTTTCGAATTTCAAACTTGTAAGGCTGTCAAAGTAACATAGGTAGGTTGTCTTATTTTGTATGTGCATCCCTCGTTCATCAAATTCCACACGACATTCATAATTCGACTTGCCCGTAAGGGGGGTGCTGTTATATTGCACGCCGCTCGTCTCTTTCATACAAGGGATGATGCGCTAATTACCGAACTAATTAGGTGTTCTAAAGTTTTTTGAATTTTGATTAGGAGAAGGCAAGCGCATGATTCCTAAGGCTGAATAAGTACATAAATTATTGGCGTGATCGGTTCCCATTCCGGTCCGGTGCAATTTCCAAGCAGTTTAATGAAATTGGTGGGCTAGTAATAGAGGTGAGAAACACATATATACATGGATGGGCACTGTAGTGAGAGCTTAAAAGAATGACTGGAAAAAAAAAGCATGTTAAAATTATGTTTACATTAAGAAACAAAAATATAGCTAGTGAATATTAAGTTTACATTTAAGAAATAAAAAATTAAAATAATCATCGATCTGATTTTGGTGGTTCCGTTTCCCCAGGAACGGGGAACTAGATCGAAAATCACCAGTTCTAATTATATGGAATCGAGAACCATATGGCACTCCCATAGATCGGACAAAGTCTAGTCTAGCGATTCTCGGTTCGATTGTTCTATCTTCCTCACCCTCAATAAATATGTTCTTGATTAGACCATCACTTATCGTTTAACTATTAAAAGAATTGGCTTTGATGCTCCCCAGCATGACATGATTGTGCTTCATGCTCCACCTCAATAACAAAATATGAACAAGCGCTTTCAAACATGTCATAGTAAGTATGAAATCAATTGGTAGGAGATGAAGCGGAGTTGCCGCTGATCAAGAGACAACACAATTTTAACCATTTTTTTTTTAATTAGAATAGAGCCATTCACACGTAATCTTGAAAGGCAATCACCCAAAAAGGAAAATGCAAATTGATGACTCACATTTTGTTTTTTCCTTTCCAGAAAAGTCGAAGACAATCTAAACGGGCCAAACTTCGGCCTCCTTGCCGTTTATCTAAGGATTGTGGATTAAGGAGGACAATCACTAAATCGCTTGATTTTAGATTAGCGCATGTCTCAAAGTTCTCCAAATTGGGCCGATTTGATTGGATTTTTGTTGTGGTGTGTCGAGATCTTGTGCGTGTCTTAGACCCTCTGTTGTCCTTGTTCGAACGGAAAACATAAGGTTGAAGATCCCTATGGAAGACATTGTCTCACGTCATTCAAGTTGTCCCCCAGAATGAACTAAAATGGATATTATGTCTCTTTTGCATCGTGAGTTGCGCTATACCAAAAGCAAAAATGAATAGTATTGGACTTCACAAGTGCTACCGAAGACAACCACAAGAGATGGTCATCGGACATCAGGTCGATTTTCAGCTTCTCTCGATAAACCGTTACCAAGTTCTAGTTGTTGCTTTCGCATACACATTCCCTCATCCATCTAACAATTCAACCTTTCAGGTCGAGTTCCCTGGCATTGTACCATATTCTCGATCGAATCTCCTTGCATCATATTTGGCTGGTCGTTACGGGCATTGTTGCTCACGAATTCTTATCGATGTTAATCAAAACTTTTTCCTCTTGCTTCGAACGTGCGTGCACGTTTCAATAGATTTCAAACCCTTTCCTCCACCTCCTAGAAAGAAAAGGGTTAGGATAGGAGATGCTCTTTTGGTTGGCTTACAAGACAGGATTCTTTGGACATGTGGTTGGCTGAGAAGCCCCAATCCTTGTCTTGATGTATGGGGGGCTCCAAGAATGGTTGTTCTAGCCTTCTAGGCATTCAAGTCAGCCGGATGACCCATCGAGACGACCGGTTCACATGCCACATATAAAGCACGTCGCCCTTTCGGTCCTCCACTATTCTCAATCATGCCATGGACAACTCAACTTGAGTCTCTGCTGGTGACCCGTGGGTAGAAATTGAAAGCAAATCCATCAACCCAAAGCAAGGCACATGAGAGGAATCGACAAGCAAGAGTCTGTTGAACGCATCCGAGCTAGTCCGCCACGCAACTTGGTGGCTGGGGATGAGCACGTGCGTAGGATACCGCAAAGTGTGAAATCTGCTCCTCGTAAGGGCGGCGTGATGGACGTGTTGTAACTATACGCCGGGAGCTTTACCAGGATCTCCGATATACGTCAATGCGAAAATATCAAAGAAATCAAATGAGTAACAATAAAAAAATACCAACTATGTACGTGATTCAGCCCGAATATAAAAATATATATCTACGAAGAGAGCCAATAATTTACTATTAATCAAAGAATAAAGTTTACAAATTATTCACACATTCGAGTGTTTTTCAAATTTAGATAAATCTAAACCTTCAAATATTATAAATAAACAACTTTTCTGATCATAAGCTCAAGCACAAATCATCGGGTTCTGAGCTCCTTCTCCGTGAGACCCATACGAAACTCTTCACTATGCGGCATTGAACAGTTGTCTTCCTGCGACGTCCGAGGGGGAAGAACCCGAAGGAACCACTGTACGGGAGAAGCCCAAAGGAGCCACTGGCGGTTACAGTGTTCTCTTGAACCCACGCCCTACCTTCGACGAGAAGAATTAAAGAAAAGATGCCAGTTGCTGCGAGATGAAATGGTGAGTATTGCCCACAAGTTCTGATGAAATTAGAGGAAAACAAGGCTTAAAGCACATATTGCCATGTGGATTCCAACGGCGGAGAAGGGTGTGAATTGAAGCACAAAAAAGATAGTTTGTGGTTAAGATGGAAAAAAAGCAAACTTGCTCTTGTAGATCATGGGACATGTCTGGTATACCATGTCATGCAATTTGCGTCATATATTACATGCGAGAGGAACTTGAGAAGGATTTATCTAACTGGTATAAGAAGGAGAAGTACGTACAATTTGCACCCTATATTACATTCCTAATAAGAAGGCGGAAGAATCACACTGAATTGATTATCATATATTTATTTATAGGAGGTACAAACCTATAAATAACGGTCATAGTGCTTCGATTGTAAACTTTAGGCATACTTGATATAAAGTCAAAGTTCAATGATTGAATTGCAAAATCAGTAAAATTCAACGAATTTGATTGAGTTTTATCGAGTAAATTTGGCAAGAACGACTTAAATAAAAGAAGCCCCACGTTTTCTCAATTTGAATCAATATAGGTAAATATATATCGAGTCTGATCAGCACTTGGATTCACATGTATCTCCAATTCTCATATGCGATCTGATGGCCGGGTTCAAAATTACCATCGAAGGTATACAATTCACGTTGGATACCAGTCTACTGTAAATCAAACTTCACGCCAATCGTGTCGGGCACATCATGAAAGTCCATTTCGCTTTTGCCACCATTATCCAAGAATCCATGATGGGATGACGACCCTTGGATCAAAATGGGACCCGGTGCAAATTTGCGGAAAGATTCGAGAATCCAAGCCAAAGGAAGGAGAAGAAAAGCAGGACATGGCGAAGGGACATTCATTGTTATCCAAGATGGGCAATTTGACACCATATATTTCATCCGACGACCCCAACTAATTGGAATAAGTGTGATGATTGATATTAATGTTGATATTTATCCCAATGACCATGACATTGGTCGATAATGTTTTCTCCTTTTGTGTAGGGCAATGGGCCATCACACTTTTCTTTATTTGCTTTTTTTTTTCTTTGCAATTTTACCAAAGCACTATGTAATTTCGATTCGATTGGCACATCCATGATCACACCCCATGGCCCATGAATTGAACCCTCAATAGGAAGTGTTCCATCACCCCATTCAATCAAACCCCATTTGAAAAAATTTTCGTCCCTTGAGCCTTCAAGGTCATTTAGCACCACCACCACATGTTTTCCTACTTTTTCTTTCGCTTGACACGAATTCGCGAGGCCGACTCCAATCATATCTGAAAAAGGAGAGTGGTTTTTTCGAATTTTAAACTTGTAAGCTGTCAAAAGTAAAACAATAGGTGTCTTATTTTGTATGTGCGTCCCGTTCGTCAAATCCACGCGACGTCCATAATTCGACTTGCCCCATAAGAGGGGGCACTGCTGTATTGCGCGCCACTCGTCTCTTTCGGTACAAGAGATGATGCGCTAATTACCGAACTAATTAGGTGTTCTAAAGTTTCTGAATTTTGATTAGGAGATGGCAAGCGCATATTCCTAAGGCTGAATAAGTACATAAATATTGAGGTGATCGGTTCCCAGTCGTTCCGATTCAATTTCAAGCAGTTTAATGAAATCAGTAGACTAGTAGTAGAGGTGAGTAACATATATACATGGATGGGCATTGTAGTGAGAGCCTAAAAGAATGACCGGAAAAAAAAAAAGCATGTTAAAATTATGTTTACATTTAAGAAAAAAAAATATAGCTAGTGAATTATTAAGTTACATTTAAGAATAAAAAATTAAAATAATCAATCTGATTTTGGTGGTTCCGTTTTCCCCAGAACGGGGAACTAGATCGAAAATCACCGGTTCTAATTATATGGAATCAAGAACCATACCGGCACTCCATAGATCGGACAAAAATCTAGTCTGAGCGATTCTCAGTTCGATCGTTCTATCTTCCTCACCCTCAATAAATATATTCTTGATTAGACCATCACTTGTCGTTTAATTATTAAAAGAATTGGCTTTGGTGCTCCCCCAACATGACATGATTGTGCTTCATGCTCCATCTCATTAACAAAATCTGAACAAGCGCTTTTCAAACATGTCATAGTTAGTAAGTATGAAATCAATTTGTAGGAGACAAAGCAGAGCTGCCGCTAATCAAGAAGCTACACAATTTTAACCAATTTTCTTAATTAGAATCGACCCACCCCCAACAAACACCCCCCCACCCACAAAAAAAAAAGTGCAAATCGATGACTCACATTTTTTTTTTCAGAAAAGTCGAAGACAATCTAAACGGGACGAATTTTGGCCTTCTTGCCATTGATCCAAGGATTGCGGATTAGGGAGGATAATCACTGAATCGGATGATTTTAGTTTAGTGCATGTCTCAAAGTGCTCCAATTGGGCGATTTGATTGGATTTTTGTTGTCATGTGTCAAGATCTTGTGTGTGTCTTGGATTCTTGTCGCGACTTGCCTTAACCTCTCTCGAGCTTCTGACAAGTTTAGAGGCATTGCTTATTGATTTAGACATAGACTCTCCCAAGTCCCACCTTGTGTGACGTTTGATTTAGTTTTATCGATTAGCAACCTAAATTGTAATTAGAAGTTGCCACTAGCCTATTTGGGTCGGTTAAAAATCAATCGAGACATGAGAGTGTCATCTCAATTCCTATGCAACCAGAATTTTAGGTTTGTGGCCTTATTTATACTAATTAGATAATTACCATCTTTTCGATACTAACCAATTTATATTCCTAAGTGGTCACACGTTCTACATATCATTTTAAGCTTACTAGTATACGCATGATATTTTTTTTGTCCTTTTGTGCAATTACCCATTAACATTAACCTAATGTTCAAGAAAAGTAATTAACATGTAATTTATCAAAAGACGGCGTTGTAGTAAGTACTCAATCAAGCAACATATGCCAAATAGATAGGATTGTACACATGCGAATCAAATCTATAATGACGATATTTAAAAGAAATAACTCCGATACGTGCATTGAGTATTGAATGTTAGTCTTCGGTCACCAAGTCTCAATGAGCTACCATCTCCATGGGCATCATCATCAATCACACATTGGAATATCAGTCTGATGCATCAAGCATTTGGAATATGCATTGACTCTAAGCAGATAGTTAACAAAGTTTAGTCAATTAAAGGATAAAACAAGCGTATCGAATTAAACTCTAATTACCATGCTAATTTATCTTTGAAACGTACATTTGCAAATTAAGACGTCCAAGACATCACATGCAAAGTACAATTAAGCTATGCAAATAAACATGAGAAATATATCAATAGTCAAGTTTATGAAGCTAATTAGACAATATAGGCAAATAGAGGCATTTCCTACCTATCTCCTATTTTATCTTATTTTCATTTTATGGAATTTCTGATTTTTTAATTAATTATTTTTTTTATTAAAATGCAAAAGGGAACCGGGTCCGGGCCCAAACCCAGGCCTCCACTTCCTGGGTCTTCTTTGGACTGGGCTCAGCATATGAGCCCAGTTCGTGGGATGCCAAAGAGACAAGGCCTGACTTAGGCCTAAGTCCTCTTTCTTTTACACAGGCCCACCACCTAAAAAACAAAGCCCAGCTCCACTTGGCCCAACCCTGCAAACCAAATAGCCCAATAGACAAAGAAACCAAATCCAGCCAAATTTAAACCCATCCGACTGGCCCAACTTCCTGGTTTTCTTCCGCAAAACAGCCCCTCCGGCCAGCCCAAAAGAATCCAAAGCAGCAGACGTGGGAAGGCCCAAACTGCACTGTTCACCATCTTTTTCCTTGCATGACGAACCTTCCTGCACCGAAACATCCTCACTCCAGACCCAACGGGTAGAGCACCGGTCGGCGCCAGGCCGGCCTGAGGGTGTCGCCACCTTCATCCGGACCAAATGACACCAATGGGGACTGCCTCGAACGCCGGTCACCGTCAAAGACCTCCGCCGGATCTGGACCGGGTCTGCCTGCGTCTCGCTCGATGGCATCCGTCCACCAGACATCCACCGCGTCGTCTGGGTTGTCCGCCGCGCCACCATGCTGTCAGGCTGAGCTCGCTCGCCTCTGTTCACGCTGATAACTACAAAAGTAGAGTTAAGTGCTTCTAAAATGTGGACAATTAAGTTTAGTCGTTCGAGTTTTATTTAGTTTTTAGTGTTTTTGTTTACTTTAGTGTTTTGGTCATGGTTAGTTGATTTTGTATTTAATTCTCGTGTTTTCTAGCTCGAGTGTCTCAATGATGTCTTGTGATGTTTAGGCATGATTTGGATGAATGAAGCGAAAACATTGATGAGAAGATTGAAAAATTTGTAGCTTCAAAGTTGCTGGAGACAGAACCGAGATGGACGTATCCGTCTGACAGACGGACGCATCCGTCTGCACGCTGACAATAACGCGCGACGGGCAAGCTTCTCCTTTTGCCGTGGCTTGAAGATTTTATTAGAAGATTATGTTTGGATATTTTTTAGTATTTGGTTTTCTTATTTTGAAGGGATTAAGGATATTATATTCTAGGAGATTTTGATGGAATATTTGAAAGGTGATAAAATAGGAAAGGAGGATAACCCTAGGGAGATTTTAGAGAATATCTTTTGGGTGGTTTTCTTCGATGGGAATAAAAAGGGACAATAGAACAGCTCTTTGAAGACAGACATCACGGATTCGAGGAAAGACGACGGCAACTTATTGACAGAAGAGGAGAGCGAGGATCGAAGAGAGACGAAGCTCGAGTTTGACGACCAAGCTTCATTCTTTCTCATCTTTTGTTCTTGAATGTTGATGTTATTCTTTCTTTTTCGGATGATGTGTTTCTTGGTGTTAGCATGAACTAATTTGTTATTCTAGGGTTACAATGGATCTTGACAATTGATCAATAGTTGTGAACTCTCCTCGGTATTATTGACTGCATTCTCGTTGTTTATTTCTACCTGTGCTTAATGCTTGTCAATTGATTGGCCACCAATTGATTTGAATTGGTAATTTAGGTAACTCGGAAGAGGAACCCTAGATTTAGCCGTGGTAGAAATAACCTAAGTTAATCTTAGTCGGAAGACGGATTATTAGCGAAAGGGATAGGAATATACCCAATTGCCTTAGGTAATCAAATAGAATTGTTCATAATGGGTTCTCAATAGTCGCTTGCCTAACAATAGAGTGAACGATTATTTACTCGAGAATACGTTCCTATTGACGCTCGGAAGAGGTATAGGGAGATTTTAGAATTCTAGATTAACGACATAGCCATTCGATAATACTGAAGGAGAGGGATTGACTTGAGATTAATTGTTAAGTGAAATTGTATACCCTAGGCTTTTATCAGTGAAGTTCTAATCAAGTTAAATTTGCGTGTTTTAGTTTATTTTCTTAATTAGTTGAATCCCTTAATTTAGATTTTCTGAATAATAGTGGTTTGAGCTAGTTTAGTACTCAATAGAAGTCTTTGATCAGTCCTCATGGGATCGACAACCCTATTTACCCTTTATTACTTGTTCGATAGCGTGCACTTGCGTTAATGATCTGATTTCGGATTCGCACACACGCATACACGCCTCTGCACTTGCCGTCTACCGACGACTCACAGTCCTTCGGCGACCTCTGATCCGAGCATCGCTGCTCCTCGCAGTCGCCGGGCACCACCCCTGGGGCCTCTGCCAAACCGACGCCGACATCCAACATCAATGGTCGACTCCTTCGTGCCAAGACTAGGACCCGAACCGACCCATCTCCTTCATCTTCTGATCCAACTCTGCTTGCTGTGCAGTGTCAGGTTTGGAGAGCGCCAAAGCTGGTGACAAAGCGGCCAATTCAGACGAGGCCGATGAGGTGGAGGACCCGCTTTATTCTGCTGAGCTCCCTTTTCTAGACCGGCCATGAACGGCGTCTCTCATTGTCCTCCACGACTGCTGCCTCCGCGAAGGCCAAAGGGTACGCCACCGTAGCGGATCCGAGGCCTGCTCATTGGGTGACGACGACAAGTCCGGCGCGAGAAATGCTCTACTCGCGAACTCCCCGGATCTTGTGTCGGCCCAGCCCCCTTCTCCCTCAGAACTCCTCCTGCTCCCCCGTTTGCTCCCCTCCCTTTTCTCCATTGTTTTCTTTTGTTTCTGCTGTTCCCCTTCACCTGCCCACGTCCAACCCTCTGTTCATCCACCTGTTCATGTCCCTTCCCGTACTTGCAAAACTCCTTCAACAAGTTCCTTCACTGGCCATGAGCAGAGCCTGAGAGAGAGCAGACATGCAGGGGCTTTTTTCGAAATTAGGTTTAAAAAAAAATATTTATCAAAATAGGGTAAAAAAAAATTTTACGAAATTGAGGCTCGTGCGGCAGTCACAATGCCGCACGGTACTTGTATAGGCCGCGCGGGCCACGTGTGGCATTGTACAAGTGCGGCCCAGGCCCGTGCTGCATTATACATGCCGCACAGGCCTGCGGCACTGTAGAAGTGCCGCCCGGGCCCATGCGGCATTTTGAATGTCGCAAGGGCCCGAGCGGTGGCGACGGCCCGTGCGCCACACAAGGCGCAGGCCCCAATTTTTTTTAATTTCATTTTTTTTACTTTTTTTTTAATATTTATATAACTTTATAAATACAATTTTTTTTCCTTTTGTAGCTTATTTTTATAACATAATTATCGATAATTAGTTGAAAAATTTTGTTAATATGTATGTAATTATTTTATGGAGTATGTAAATAAATTAATTAAAATATTCACGAGGCCGGTGTAATAGCATTTTTTTATTTCATTTTTTGTATTTGTTTTTTATTTACTATGTAAATAATTAATAAAAAAAATATTCACGTAATATAAAAATACTCACGTAAATATAATTCTAAATTAATTATTGATAATTATGTTATAAAAATAAGCTTCAAAAAATTATATTTATAAAATTATAAAAACAAGTAAAAAAAAGAAATTAATAAAAAAATGCCACACCAACCTCGTGAATATTTTTTTATCAATTATTTACATAGTAAATAAATTAATTACATATATCTTAATAAAATTTTTAATTAATTATCGATAATTATGTTATAAAAAAATTTCAATAGGAAAAAAATAATGTTTGCAAGTTATATAAATGTTACAAATAAAAACACGTAAAAAATAAGAAAATAAAAAAATACTACCGCACCGGCCACTTGAATATTTTTTATTAATTATTAACATACTAAAAAATTAATCACATACATATATCTTAATAAATTTTTCAATTAATTATTGATAATTATGTTATATAAATAAGCTTCAAAAGGAAAAAATTATATTTACAAAATTGTATAAATATAAAATTATAAAAACATGTAAAAAAATACGAAATTAAAAAAATACTGCCGCACCGGCCACTTGAATATTTTTTTATTAATTATTAACATACTAAAAAATTAATCACATACATATATCTTAATAAATTTTTTAATTAATTATTGATAATTATGTTATATAAATAAGCTTCAATAGAAAAAATTATATTTACAAAATTATATAAATATAAAATTATAAAAACACATAAAAAATACGAAACTAAAAAAATCCGTTGCACCAGCCTTGTAAATATTTTTTTATTAATATTTACATAGTAAATAATTAATTACATCCATCTTAATAAAATTTTCAATTAATTATTGATAATTATGTTATAAAAATATGCTTCAATAGGAAAAAATTGTTTTTACAAATTTATATAAATATAAAATTATAAAAACACTTACAAAAAATGAAATAAAAAATGCTATCGCACCAGCCTCATGAATATTTTTAATTAATTTATTTACATACTCTATAAAATAATTACATACATACTAAAATTTTTTTAATTAATTATTGATAATTATGTTATAAACTAAGCTACAAAATAAAAAAAAAATTGTATTTAAAAAGTTATATAACTATTATAAAAAAGTAAAAATGAAATTAAAAAAAAAATTGGGGCCCGTGCCCCTCTGTGGGGCGCATGGGCCGTGGGCCACCGCCCAAGCCCGGGCGACATTCAAAATGCCGCATGGGCTCGGGCAGCACTTCTATAGTGCCGCAAGCCCGTGTGGCATTTATAATGCTGCACGGGCCTAGGCCGCACTTGTACAATGTCGCACGAACCCCAATCTTGTAAATAATTTTTTTACCCTTTTTTGGTAAATAATTTTTTTTAAACCTAATTTCGAAAAAAGCCCCGGATTTAATAGCCGCTAGAGACCAGCTTGGATGAACGGCCTTTATCAAAGCCACAATGCCACTGGGGTGAGGGCAACACGTGGGAGTGCCAGAAAGGATGTGAAGGTAATACTTGGCTTTCGCATCATTTCTGACAGGAAACGGCCATGCTGCCAATATGTTCAAACCAGGACCAACAATGTCCGGCTTCAGAATTCCATGGCTACTTGAGCTCAGGTCTCTCGAAGAGAAGGCAGCAACTGCGGGAGCAGTCGGGTTTCCATTTGTGGTATCTTTGAACACGATGTTGGCAGTAGGAATTGTGGTCGAATTAATGTAGGCTTTGATCTCCTTACCTATGAGGTAGCTGACTTGAGAGGTGGGAAGGACATAGCCATTGGCCAAAATAGTGAATCTAGCCAATTCTGGGTTGATAGAAATCACAGCGGCTCCCCCAGCTCTTTTCACCTCTATATCTTGTTTCCATCCCCCAGATGCACACACGACAACATTCCCTTTCATTTCGCTGGTTCTTAGTGCTCCATCTTTGCAATGTTTAGATCCTTCTGTACCGTCAATCCTAGGATACACCAGTGGCAATAAAGTTGAAGGAAAGGAGGGTTGATATATTGTCTCACCTTCGTCCTTCACTTCGTTGCCGAGTTTTATGTTGGAGAGAATGTTCCTATCGATGCTGCTTGCCCCTACAGTGAGCATCCACGGAGCCACATTAGATACTGTTGTAAAACTAGAAAGCGGGAAACCCCTGTAAAACTAGAAAGCGGGAAACCTCTGGATCGATTACACAAATTTACGGTCACCGAGGACGTTAGTAAATAGAACACATACCTGTTGACGCCATACTCCGGTATCGTATTGACAGCGATGGGATCCTGACCCGGTAAAGTCTTCTTCCCCTTTTCCTTCCCGTACGACTGCTCGATGGATAGAACGTAAAAGAAACTAACGTTCTGTCTCTCTATATCTCCATCAGAAAAACTGACGATTTCTTTTCTCTTTCCTTTTAAATGTAAAAGGTCAGTTTCACCCCCTTTTAATTAAAAGGGTCTGAAGGACAGGAGAAGGGACCTAGCCGTAAATATATACAAACCGTATCCTATGGTCCTATCCATCAACGGACCATAGGACATAAAATAGCCTACACCCAGCCGTAAACCACATCGAAATAAACGAGATGCGCATATCCCAAATAACTTTACTGATCACATAACTTTCGTGGGATTTCATGCACTGTCTTACGTTACAGCCCGTTTTATAAAAAGAAAAGAAGTCAAGTAAAATATGACAATTAATGTAAGCCCAAACAAGAAAAATTTCTAACAACTGTGCCTGAGTAAGGACCAGAGTTCCTGGCGGCAAAGCTGACGAAGATGCACCTCTGAATGGCTGCAAAAGTGGCTACAGACATGCTGTCCATATGGAATGGAAGAGAGGGACCGACAAGCGAGAGTGGGGTTTTTTTCAAATTAGATTAAAAAATATATATTTATCAAAATGAGGCAAAAAATATTATATTTATCAAAATGGGGTCCGCACGGCACTCCTCGTGCAAGGCCCGTGCGTCAGCCCAATTGCCCCATGGGCCCAATAGTTGCCGCCAGATTTCTTTTCTTTTTTTATTTTTAATTATTTTATATTTATAACATTTATATTTATATTAATTTGTAAATATTTTTTTTATTTTGAAGCTTATTTTTATAACATAATTATCAATAATTAATTGAAAAATTTATTAATATATATGTAATTAATTTAATTATTATGTAAATAATTTATAAAAAAATTCGCGACGCTCGTGCGGCAGCATTTTTTTCATTCATATTTTTTTCACGTGTTCGTAATTATTTTATATTTATAACATTTATATTTATATAAATTTGCAAAAATAATTTTTTCTTTTGAAGGTTATTTTTATGACATAATTATCAATAATTAATTGAAATATTTATTAAGATATATGTAATTAATTTAATTAGTATGTAAATAATTAATAAAAAATCACGGGGCCCTTGCGGAAGCATTTTTTTAATTTTGTACTTTTACGTGTTTTTAATTATTTTATATTTATAATATCTATAATTATATAACTTTTCAAATATAAATTTTTTATTTCGAATTTTATTTTTATAGCATAATTATTAATAATTAATTCAAAAATTTATAAACATAAATTAATTAAATTAGTATGTAAATAATTAATAAAAAATATTCACGGGGCCATACTGTAGATTTTTTTAATTTCACATTTTTATACTTTTTTTAATTATTTTATATTTATAATATTTATACTTATATAACTTTGTAAATATAATTTTTTTATTTTGAAGCTTATTGTTATAACATAATTATCAATAATTAATTGAAAATTTTATTAAGATAATAAATTGTTCAATTAATTATTGATAATTATGTTATAAAAATATTTTTCAAAATAAAAAAATTATATTTACATAGTTATATATATAAACGTTATAAATATAAAATAATTAAAAATTAAAAATTAAAAAAAAAGGGCGTAGCCACTATTGGGCCCATTCGGCACTTAGAGTGCGCACTGGGCCCACCGGCATTCAAATTACTGCACGGGCTCTTTTGAGTGCTGCATGGACTCGATTTTGGTAAATATAACATTTTTGGCCCCATTTTGGCAAATATTTTTTAAAACCTAATTTGGAAAAAAAATCCGCAAGAATGAGAGCACATCGACACCATCTGCGAGGGCAGATCAAATCCGGCGAGTAAGTCACCCTCAAAACAATATAATGTGGAACAAACATCGTAGATTACCTGATGAGCATATGGAGCCGTCCAATAATCGTGCCTCCAGCCATCCCAAGCATATTGGCATGCGGCACAAGAGCATCAGCTGTCGTACTGGCAGTGTGAGTGCCATGCCCGATATCATCCATCGGTGGCATGGTCACATTTTTCTTGGCTGAGCCGTTGAAGGTCTTGGCGCCAATGAATTGTTATTACATTTGCCAAGGTATGAAATCGCACCTTCCCTTCCATTTGGCTGGTGGAGGTGGCATTCCAGCTCCGCTGACTGAAGGGTGATCAGGTGTTACTCCTATATCCATCACGCCAATGATAATTCCCTTCCCCATTGTTCAGCCACTGAAAGGTCTCTGACGCAGTGGTAAGCCCAAGAACTGGGAGCTGCGTGTTGTTTGCAGGGGATATACTTGTTCCGGGCGAGCCGCCATGAATCCGGGCTTTTGTTGCATCGCAGTGACTTCATCTGGAGTCAGCCTCATGGCGAAACCAATCATCACATTCCGGTAAGAGTAAAGCACACGCTACTAGTTCTTTGGGTCAAATGGGTTAAATAGAGGGTTTTTTTTTTCCAATTTAGGATTTTTAAAAAAATATTTACCATTTGGAATCCCGGGCGGCATTAAGAATGTCGCTCGGGCCTGCGCGATAGTCCAAATGCTGCACAAAGTGCCGAGTTAGGCCGAGCGACACAATGAATGTCGCACGGGCCCTCACGTTATTCACAGTACCGCATGGGCCCATGTGGCATTAACAGTACCGCTCGGGCTCAAGGCCCGCTGGCCCTAAAATGTTTTTTGTTCATTTTTTATATGGTTTAATTATTTATATTTATATAACATTTTAAATATAATTTCTCCCTATTAATCTTATTTCTATAACATAATTATGAATAATTAATTGTAAATTTTATTAAAATGCATGTAATTAATTTACTTAGTATGTAAATAATTAATAAAATTTAAATAAATAATTTATCTTAATAAATTAATTATTTATTTGCATAAAAAATAAATTATATTAATTGAAAATTTTATCTTAAAAAGTTAATTATTTTTTTCAAAAATTTATCTTAATAAATTAAATGAAAAAATGAAAAAAAAAACATTTTAGGGCCGGTGGGCCTTGGGCCCGCGCAACAGTTTGAATGCCGCGCGGCCCAGCTCGGAACTTAGAGTGCCGAGCTAAGCCGTGGGCGGCAATTTGAATGACGCCCAGGCCCGCGCGGCATTTGGACTACCGCACGTGGCCCGAGCGGCATTCTTAGTGCTGCCCGAGACCCAAAATGGTAAATATACATTTTTAACCTATTTTGGCAAAAAAAAATTTAAATCCTAAATTGGGAAAAAACCCATAAATAGATTTATTTGAGTCGGACTATTTTTTTTTTTTTTATCTAAATCCAACCTCAGCCACCCTTTTGATGGGGCTAGCAGTAAGTACAAGTTTTGCAACATTTTTCCGGTAGCCCTAGCATGTTCGTGCCGTGCTGGAAATATCTTGGGCCGACATGTCGTATCATGGGCCAATCTCGAATGAAGCATTGGTGCCAACGCACGTGTATGTGTGTTCATATATATAGAAAGTAGAAAAGCACCGTTTGCCCTTTCCTACATGATGACGTGGACGGGCCATGCATTTCCATGTTAGTTTCGTCGCATAGCAAAACAGTGGGGTCCACCAGCGAAGCAGTACACATAGATCGTAAGATAAGAGAATATTGATTAGGAGATTACGGGCTTAGAAATAACTAATAATACTGCCAGATTATCAGGCGAGTAGCTTCTAGAAGGTAATACATAGATGGGCATTAATTATATGAGTAGATAAAGTACAGATATAGAGCTTCTAGGTTTAGTGTTCAAAACCATGCAGGGGGGCTCCGTCTCGTTACATATATAGAGCTTCCAGGTTTATGGATTTGATTCGAGTAACACGTTGGAAGTCATCCTCGTCGGCCACCGGAGCCGCTCTCCCTCTGACAGTTGAAGTAGAGAGCGGCGACCGGGGCTCCCAGATTGTAGAGCTCCGCGAAGTGCCTGGTGTTGAAGTTCTGGCGCCACCCGGGTGCGTACACAGTTTGCCGCCCCAGTTGCTTGAACAGCACGAACACGAACCGGTGAATCCCCATCGACGGCCGCGGACTTTCGTAGCACACGAGCTCCTGCCCTGCAAGGCCCGAATTACATCAGCACCCCCTTCTCTAGTTGGGTTTTTTACCTCCACAGGCGTTGCAGTACGAAGGACAGACGGTCACTTCCAGATGATGAACCCCAGATAAAAAATGAACAGTCGGTGCAATTTCCGTACACTCACCGAAGCTCGCTCCTGTCGTAGCTGGAATATCAGTCACCAACCTACGAGGCGATCCAGAAGAGATGGGTCAGGACTATATATCCGTCGCCGAAGTAAAGGGCAAGAATAAGTGAGAGAGGAATCAAAAGGACGGACCAAAGGAATCATGCATAAAGTTTCTTTCCTTCCATGCAGAGTGCACATGATGTTGAGAGCCACTACCCGAGATATTTAGGGCGCATGTACACGTATCTCGCCAAAATATCGTACGATGATTAGTCCCGGGTTTTCTCTTCTTTTCTTTTTTTTTTTTTTCATTCTCGAATAATTCAGATCGCTAGACTAAGCTCAAGCTCACAAAAGAAGAGGAACAGAGGTAAAAGGTTGAATATGAAGTAGTCGATCTCTCTTTCTCGCCCTCCTCGATGAAGTCTCTCACTTGATATGGTTACCTATATGCAGCAGAAATTTGTATGTGTGTCTAAGAGAGAGAGAGAGAGAGAGAGAGCTCTTATCACCAGTGCAAGTATTCTCTGAGATTAGGATCACTAGGGCTGGGTGCATCAGGGTCTACCATGACCTGTAACACAACCCGGAGACCAACGCATGAGATCAAAAGGGTTAAGTCCATACTCAAACAGAACAGGTGATGATCGCCGAGAGTCGCGGACCCACCAGGGTGTAGAAGATCCGGAGATCGTCGCCCCCGATCATGACGCGAGGCTGGTTAACGACGTGCGAGGGCTTGAGCTCGCAGCTGTTGTTGACCTCCCGGTTGTTGTTGTAGATGACCCGGAGAGAGATGGATCTGGTGAATGCATCCAACACATCCCCTATCACTCTCCCCACAACCAATGGATCTCTATCCCTGTCCCTCGGCATCTCTCTCCCTCTCCTTCTCTCTGATCTATATATGGACACACGGAACAACAGCTCGCGATCTGTTTTGGGGATGGTGAAGTATTCGCCCGGCAGACTGTCTCTCTCCCATAGAATAACCTGTTTCAGGTGGCTTCTATACCTGATACTACGAGTTGCTTCGAGAGCATTATCGGAACGTAGGAGTTGCCGCAACGCATGAAAGATCTACTTTTTATAGGATGATTTTATGTCTCAGTGTTTTCCTACTCATCATGACAGTTTGCATCTGGTGGAGGTCGCTGCGTCGATGAGTATATGGGTGAGTCGGACCATCATATTACTTGTACCTTTTAAAACCTGTCCTCATTGGCATCTCGCTATCAGAGATGCCTTCGAAATCGGGATTCTAAAGAAATTTTAGTGACAGCTTAAAATGAAATCCTCTATGTTTGATATATGTCAAGATTATGATGAGGCGAGACAGCTACTGCAAGCTAGTTTTCATTCTGGACCAAATAAAGATGAAAGTACTCGTCTAGTCTCGAATGGCGTCCTCCAAATATGCATGACATGAAAAGTTCTGAGGACGTGGGGGACCAATAAAGAGAATAGCGAATCCAATTGCATTCTGAAACAATTTTTTGGCTGACTTTCGCAATTGATTAGTACGACAGAGAATCAACCTCGCCCGATTGAAACACCCTGCCTCTCTCGAGTTCACATCAGGCAAATGTTCTTCGTACTGGCAACATTTGAGAATCTTAATGGAAAAGGAAAAGCAACTTGGTGTTCTTTGACAAATGTCTCCCTTCAAATTGCTAGTGTTGGAAAATTGCGCCCACAAAGAAATTATCTTTATTCTTTGGTATCAGTTACCATGCAGAAGCAAACAGAGTAAAGGCAAGTCTTTATTGATTAGAATTATGAAATATTTAGTTTCCTATTCTATTTCAACAGAGAGATCAGATTACATACTCTCTTGGACAGAACGGACGTAAGTTACATCAGATTATATACTCTCTTGGACAGAATGTACGTAAGTTCACTTCAATCGGTCGAAAAACTCTATCCAAAAAACTCTTTTGTGGTTTTCTCTCGAAGAACGAGCGATCAGCAAATCCAGATTCTTTCTCACCTGTGATTGGGGCTCTTAATTTGCGGCTATCGAGATATGTTCGTTAATCGTGATATACTTTTACAATTAGAGGTACAAGTTGATTCTAGGACATGTTGATCTATGAGTAATCTGCTGCGTATATGTACGTATATGTTATTGAGATCCGTTCCCTTCATTGGTATCAAAGCATAGTCATTCTTGTTTCCTGATCATATTGTTTTTTGTCATTAATTCAAGCATGACAAACCCGTTTTCAAGCATACCGTTCACGGTTCGTTCATGATTTTCTATGCAGTAAAAATGATTTTTGAACAAATAGTCGGAATGGAGTCGGCGAGGCGAGAAATTTAAATAGTCACCATCACCGGGCGACACCGAGAGAACCCATACACGCCACATGCGCCACCACGGTTCCTAGTGCATCGAACTTGCTCAGTGAAAATGGGATTTAAATATACCATTAGGCTCATATCAACGAGACAAGCATTTCGATGGGTGCTCGTTGCCAAAGGTGGTCGAATGGAGCTACATGCTCCGCCACACGTCGAAGGAGTCCCGATGTGTGTGGGCTTCACGTGCCCACATGCGACACATGTGCGGCAGCCGTCACCAATCACGTGGCTAATAGCACGATGACGTCAGCGGGTCGGGTACCAACCTGACCCATGACCAGTTCCATACCAAGTTGACTACTGATCGGTAGAATTACGATTCTGCTCTTATATTTTTAGAAAATTATAATTCGATTCCTGAATTTTTTAAAAATTTCAATTTGGACCATAAACTTTTGAAAATTACAATTTGGTTCCTAAACTCTCTAAAAATTTTAATTTGGGCTCGAAACTTTTTGAAAATTATAATTTGATCCCTAAACTTTTTAAAAATTTAAATTTGGTCCCTAAACTTTATGAGAATTGTGAATTGGTCCTTGAACTTTCTATAATTATAATTTGATTCCTAAATTTTCTAAAAATTGCAATTTGGTCCTTGAGTTTTCAAGAAATTGCATTTTGACCAATGTTGACCCTTTTGATCAACTGCTGACTAGTCAATGCAAAAGGTTTAACCGGCACTAAAGTCGCGTCCAAGCTTCGATAGGGGTGTGCAAGGTATGGTTGTGTTCGTCTTGGAATTATCTTCATTTTGGTAATGGTTTGTACATGTCTAGCAATTTAAAAGTTGCAAAAATATGTAACAAACGCATTATACATGTATTTTGGAGCCTTTTTCGAGTATGTTCACATGTATTTCTCTGTTTCTTCAAAATACAAAAAGTATGTGATATGTATATAATCACATGAAGTTTGTATAGAGCATGTTTTGTTGATGGCACGTATATAGTTTTATGTATTTGCTATTTGTGTCTTGGATTCCGCAATTTGGCTATAATTTGAAGCACGAATTTTTGTATGTTAGTTAATATCATGTTATGCCATGTTATGATTACAAAAAGGGAGATCATTGTTTGACTTATGATCTTTATTTGAGTGGGGAAGTCTAGAAAGTTTCAGTTTTAGTAACTTTAATGAACTCAATTTTACATAAATGATTATATTAATGATAATTTCGAATAAGGATTTTTAGACGATAATTGGGAGCATAGTGAACTTTCGAATCTGAGACCTTATGTAAAATTATTCATTAGTGTAATTAGTTAGTGTAAAATAAATGCATACATGTTAGGCATTAATAGTTTGTGAATACACGTATATAGAACTTTGTGTTTAAATACAATGGTTACAGTATTTTAAAATATCGCAGTTGAGCTTGACAAAAAAGAGAATTCGAATGGTGAAAATTATGAAAACTAAAATATGAGAATCTAATATGTGCTAGAAAAGTAAGAAACGCTACAAGCTCTTAACCTAGTTATGGAAGAACCTGAAGATGGAAATATTGCACAACATAGGAAGTATAAAGAGGCATTTGCTACATGAAAAAAGATGAACTCTATTGTTCGCATTATATTGCTAAGTAGTATGGAAAATGGTTTTATGCGTGAGTTTAGACAGTTATGAAAATACCAAAGTCAAGTAGGAAGCAGCAAAAATTATGTTTGGTTAGACACTAGTCACCAAGTTGAGATAGATCACTACAAGGGATGACACTTATATGGTGCCCTAAGGGAAGAATATGAAACAACTTTTGTAGCATGTGTCAAACATGATAAGTGAACTATAAGATCCAAGCTACATTTTGACTGATAAGCAGCAAGTGCAAGCAATAATCTATTCTTTTCCTCATAGCTGTGTGCATATGAAAATCCACTTCATCCACAATGAAAAGTGAAGATTTTTGACGATGATATGTGCTGGCTTGAACTAGAGGTGGACTACCTTATGGCGGCTAAACCCGAAACGGACATTTGTTTTACTGGTTCTAGATCACATTGGGGTTTCATGCTCTAAAAATAAGCAGTGAGGTGAGTTCAAGAAGTGAAAGGATAAGGGAACAGATTGTTCAAGATAGAAATCGAAGTTTAACCGACATGAGAAATGAAAGTGTCCTTTCAAGAAAAATGTATCAAAGGTAAAATGTTTTAACCGTGGCAAAAAGTGTCACTTTACTCACAATTGTGGTAAGTTAAAGAAGTTAGAAACCCTTTGTACACTTCAGAATGTTATTTATGTGTCAAGTTCAGTTTTCATAACTGAACCTCACCCGTTGTGGATTGTAGACTTAGAAGCTGCAGACCATGTAGCGAAGGACAAAAATGCTTTCGTGGAATTTCAACAAGGTTTACATAGAGCAAAGTAGATAAATGTGGGAATTAATTCCAGAGTGGAAGTTAAAGGGATTGGTAACTGACAATTGAATATGCCAATCCTGCCAATTGAATATGCGCGGTGATCGCACCCTATTCCTATATGATGTACTTCTCGGCCCTGTGATACACCCTGCCTCTCTTGAGTTCATGTCAGGAAACTTCGAAAAGGAAGAGCAACTTCTTGTTGTTTGACATATGTTTCCTTCAAATTGCTGTTACTCTCTAATGTGCTGTCTGAAGGGACCAAACGATTACTGGTCATTTTAATCGGTCTCTCCAATCAAAATAATCTTTTAAAGGTCTTCGATTGTGGATCTGTTGATGACACACAGTGGTTATCATTGTGCTGCAGGCGGAGGTTATGGTCATCGAAACAATCACGTGCTTTGGCGAGACCCTCGATTCATTGAAGTCGTGCTAGTTGCTCCATAATTGAGACTGGGCTTGTCCTAGGACTGGCTGCCTAACGCTGTCCTTCACAAAACAGGAGAGCATGACGATCTGAAACTTAAAAAGAGTCTGAGGGCCGACACGAAATGTGAAGGCTATGTTGGAGAAACTGGAGTCCATGGGCCAATCAGTTAATCATAACAATCGCGCGATTAGTATGGAGAACAACATGGTTCACCGTTTAACCGTTCTGCCAAGTTCTGCTGATGTGCCTGAGAAGCCTCCATTGCCTGCTAGTCAAAGGCACATGGCTAGACAAACCTAAGCAGTGAAGTTGGCGAAATCGAGACTGCTCATCCCTCTTAAGTCATCAGGCTCCATTGCGTCCGTCAGTTCTAGCAACAATTTCAGAAGCAAAAGTTCCCAGCCTCTCCATGTTATTCTCAAACCGACACTTTTATATCAGTTCTCTAGTAAAAAGGAGCACCTAAGCATAGACTGGTGTAAGACCCGGGAATAAGATCATCTCTGGTCCGCGAGAATCAGATCATTTCGGTTCAAGCTCTCGAAGCTCATACATCAGCAAAAGTGAGGCCGATGTAGATACTGACTTCTCTACTGGATTGAGAAGAACATTGAAAGAGAGAAGATCTTTGTACTCCGTCGCAAACCGCAATGGCCAGGTGGATCCATCGTGGACACCGGACAGTGCGAGAGGGTCAATATGAAGCTGTCCCACAAATCACGAGAAGGGATTTGGTCGGCAGAGAAGAATGAAGAACAAATTGGGCCTCACATAATCACATTCCACCACCATGACTAATGTTGAGAAATTTAGCGAATGGGATGAACAACGGACTCATACTCTGAGGTGTGATAGCAGGAAGTTACTGGCAAAGATACATTAGAATCCCAAGCGAAAACATTAGATAGCAATTCTAATATTCTTGAAAAAAGCAACCAGAAAAAAGAGGTTGTATCTATTTTGGGAAAGAAACAAAAAAAATCCGAAATTGAAGAAGTGAGTTCTAAAAATAAACAAAATAGTTGAATATATAATGAGAAAAGAACACACATTTTTGCCTCCAAAAAGTAGCTAATTCGTTAATTCTCATTATAACTCTTTGTGTCCGAAAATAGTTTATTCGCTCACAAATTTTCATTGTTTGAAAAATATTTTTGTCTAAAAGACTGCAACTTTTCGAAGGTTTAAAATTGCTAATTCGAACACATTCTTCGTGTCTGAAATTGTCAAGTATGAAGAGTTGCAACCATTGGACATAATTAGTCAATTAAAATTGAAATTAATACTAAAAAATTAACCGCAACTCTTAAGTGAACAATCGTACTATTTTTGCGAGGACATTATAGTTAAACTATTATTTTAATTTCAGACATTAAAAAAAATAATAACATGATTGTTGCTAGTGCCGAAAATTTAAAAAAAAAATTAATAGGCTCACTTCAAATGAATTTATTTATTATATCAAATAGCTTCATAAGCTACTTTATTCAAGATCACAGTTTCTCCGCTTATCCAACTATAGGCGGTTCAAGGACATTGTCCTTTTCATCGATCCAAACAATTACTCGGTTGCAACAAATAATAGGAAAACACATAATCTTTTCCCGCCCTCAACGGTATGACCGTCCGTACAGGTTGTCCTTCTCAATCACCGCCTTCGCTTTCTCTCCATTTTGTCCGACCAACTCGGCCACTGGCGGCAGACTCCTTCCACTGCTATGCAATCAATCATTTGCTGAACTCAATCTCATATTATGTTCTCATATTCAACTAGTCTTGCGCCCTATCACCCATGCGTACTACTAGATTTCCTATGCTCAAGAATCCAAATGACTAGTGGCTCATAACACGAAGAAAAGTTTGTGTAAATCAACAACATCTTAAGTTAGAAGAAACAGGAAATAAAAGGAACATGAGCCTCCGAGGCGTACCATCACAGTATTCGCCAGCAACGCAAGGTGGATAAGGTTGTTCAGGCAGACCCCTTATGTCTCTGATCTTCCTTGGAAGAAAGAAGTAAAGTTCGTGGAATGTTGTCATAAGAGCGGTGGCCCTTATATACCCATTTTTCGTATATTGTATGTAGTAAATGCTCTGATTGCTATCATGAGCTGAGCTCTTAAAAAAAAAAAAATCGGGTCGTAATCTGGGCAAGTAAATCCTCATCCAAGTAGAGCAAGTAATATGGCTCTCATTAAGATGGGAGAATTGAGTTGATTCTATTTCCTAAAAAGCAAAGTAGGTTAAATAGTTTATGGTAAAGACATTCATTTAGATTTTAGAACATCCAACTAAATCCGTATGCTGCGGGGTTGTTTCCAAAGAAGTTTTATTGGCTTTCCGAATTGTGTGTGATGGGTGAAACTTCGCCACTTTAAGGGGAATTTTAAATAAAGTCTGAAGTGCGCTCTTTTTTTTAATAAGAGCTTGAAGTGAATTTTGTTTCAAATAAAAGGTTGAAGTGGCCATATCAGTATCAAATAAGGGCATGCACTAGCCATAATAGTTTTGAAATAAGGGCTTGACACGACAGCTAAGTATTGGGGAAAACTTCGAATAAGAACCAAAGTGGGGTTGTTTTCTCAAAAGAGGGCTCAAGTGAAATATATCAATAAGGACCGAAGTGACTAACTACATCTCAAATAAGTACCTAACTCCAAATCTTATTCATAGCTACGAGGATTTCGTCCAAGTCTTTTTTTTTTTTTAATTCTTCTCTTTCTTTCGTCATTTCAATCCCTATTGTTTTTGTTTTCTTTTTTCTTCTTTTTCTTTCTTCATCTTCCTCTCTGATCATCAACCCCTCTTCCTGCCATTCAACCACCCACTATCAGTCTCATCCATGGCTATCGACGCCATCTCTTTGCTCCCATTGTCATCACGACTCTGAGCTTCGTGTACTCGTCAAGCTCAGGGACATGAGTAGGACCAGATAATCTAAAACTCATCACCGCCGCCTTCCTCCTCCGACAAGAAGAAGCAGCCCCATCCCTTCGCGGCGCCCGCCCCCGCTCGCAGGACCGGCCTGCCTGCTTCAATCCCGTCCAAGGAAGTCCTACCACTTTTGCCCAAAGACGCCTCCTCTGTCCGCCGCCAACTACAGCTGCCGGCCACCGCCCACGCTTGACTCGTTCATTGAACATGCCCGAGGTCAGTGCCTGAGTGCTCCACTTCTCCTCCTCCTTCTGACACCCTCCACCCGTGCCTCCGACTCAGAGGAGCTCCTCTAGGCTCCCGATCCTCTACCCCCAGCATAAGATGGAGCCGTGCGTGGTGGGGTTGTTGATACACGCATCGGTCGTTCGATCAAATGGTGTCATGGTCCAACTCTTCGTGCCGATGCGGAGTGCTCAACTTTGACGGAGTCGACTTACAGGAAGCAAGTGAAGAGCCCAAACGGGCATGAGTCAGTGTCGATAGAGACCCGAGCTTCATCACCTCCTGACAAAGACTGTGAACTTCAACGACCTGGTCAGAATCTGAAGAGCAGAGGACACCCGCAAGCAACCCGACCGCCGGACATATCTCACGTAGCTACTCACCGTCAGAGACAAGTGAAGCTTGAAGCAAATCTCACGGTGCAGCAGGAGCACACAGCCAAGGCCACCGAACGCATTCGACCGTGAGCCTGCCAGTGTTGCACAGCTATGGAATCAACTCCCCGATGTAGCGAGCACCAAGAGGGTCGCAGGAGCCAGCGCACCGACCCAAACACCCTGCCAAAGGCACGAGACGGCCGTCGACGCGGCGGAGTCGAGGGAGGTGGAAGGGCCAGGAGCGTGTCGACAGCTTCGCTATAATGAAATCGCGCTTCGATCCGCAGAGGGACCTTCAGGGCACTCAATGGTGGAGTTGATAGTGGGTAGACCGACATCAAGCGTCCAAGGACTGGAGCAGCTTCTCACCTCGCTCGCATTGTTAGCCTCTGAAACTACAAATGAGTCCAGTAGCCACGATCTCATCGTAATAGGTCTTAAAGCAAGGAATTGAAAATGATACAGGAAAGAAAAAGAAGCAATCAAGAAAAAAATAGAAACTCGGGCAAAACATGCCACATTCAGCCATTACTAAGATTTTGGAGTGAGTTTCTTTGGAAAACAACAGAGTTTAGCCACTTTATCCGTCTCTGGAGACTTCAGGTTAACTCATTTGAAATTCCTTATTTAGAGATACTTCTACCACTTTCAGGTTCTCTTCTCTATAAAACGACCCATTCGGAATCTTATTTGACACTTTCTCCCGCAACTAATGCGTAAAGACATTTTTTCCATAGAAATTTATAATTCTAAATATTCTTTTTACTTCTTGTTTTCATTTCTATTGGTTTGCATTTCTTCCGGAAAGCCAGGGACACGTCCCCCGTAACTTGAAGTGACTAGGCGGAGATATCGCAGGACCTCGGCAATTGATGGTAAGGCCTGCTTAGATTTCGAAATAAAATCTACTCTAGATTGTTTATTTAAAACAAAAATGAAAACACTTTTAGGTCTTTATAGAATAAGGTTTCGGTCATTATTTAAAAATATTTGCTTCGCTTAAGTGGGGGACGGAAAAATAAAAATAATTGAAAACGACTATGGCTAGAAGAAAAACAAATTATTTAGAAGTTTAACAATTTAAAATTTCGCAAGTGAATAAATAGTATAGAAAAATTACGAAGAAATGTATGTCGACGTATAACCGACGGATATAAAGACATCCCCCCCCCCCCCCCCCCCCGCTCGCGCGCACTCCCACACACAACACCCCGAAGCCAAAAGGAAGCTCCTTAACCTGCAAGTGCGTCAATGGCTACGCCAATCAGTATCACCCCCTCGCGCACGTTAGCCGGAGTCCTTCCTCGCCTCGCTCACTCTCGGCGGCGCCCCGAGGCCCGGGAATCGGCGCGAAAAGGAAGACATTCTCCTGCCTTCGGGTGAGCCGCACGTGTCCCACCGCACGGGACAATGCGGCGGAAACGACAGGCGATC
>JAGVVM010003977.1:0-36417 GCA_019149425.1 Psidium friedrichsthalianum
ACAAGCACGATGAGGCTTGGGGCAGATGTAACTAAGTGTTCTCAAGAATGTCGTAGGGGGAAAAGAGGGGATGAAGGTGTGTATGTCAATACATTTCCAAAAACTCTACAGCAAATATTAGAGACTGCTTTGCATCAGCATATAAGTTTGCTGACAAAAACATGTAAAATGAGATGGTTTTCCCACAGCTTCCGGTAGTTCTGTTAATTACATTGCGTCAGTCATTATTACAAGAAGTTTCAGATATCTCCCAAGAGAGGGCAGTGTAGCTGTCAAATGAATCCTCAAACACAACCTTCTGGGACTGTCTGGAAGACCATTCTAAGGTGGTACACTAGGTTCTCCTCCGTGCCGTCGGGCGTTTTTCCTGGTGGGTGTCTCGGGCACGTGTATCCTCGAATATGTTCGTGTTCTCCGTGACATGGATTTTGGTCTTAATCAACTGTACGTTTGTCTCGTTGCTTATTATCGGCCCATTTGTTATTCTATATGCTAACGTTGTTTGGCAGACTCTAGCGGTTTTTTGGCGGGGATCAGGGGAGGGGAGCGGCTCGCAGTCTCGTATGATGTGGTCCACTGGCGGTGGCGTAGCGGAGTGGAAGTACTTACTGGTTGCAGGCTCTGTGTACCCGTGAAATAACGAAAGTAAATGAAGTTGATATAGCTGATATGTGGTTCTCTTGAGGTAGAAGCATACCTTCCCCGTACTTCACGTTGTTAATGGTCTTGTTAGTGCTATTTTTTAGGACGCATAAACTTGATATGTCTTGTTTACGTTCTACCGTCCTACTTTATCACTGGTCTGTTCTCCTTTTTGAACTTGATGCCTTGTTACCTTTGATGTGCATTTCATTCTCGAGAAAATGTAGTTCTTTTTTAATTAAAATTTGGACTTTTCTCTCAGATTTACACAGAGCATTGGGTTGCTTTCATATACCTTTTTGAGAAGCACGGGGAAGGAAGATATTGTAGTACCCATGGTAATGACATCTCAATCTTTTTTTTTGGTCGATGATGTACATCTAGCTTTGCTTTCTCTTGATTTTCGACATATTGCTCTTTTGGCTGGTGTACTAGCCTTAGCACAATTTCCACTGAAAAGCAGTGCATTTTTTTTTTCACGGCCTGACAAATGTACTTTTGCGTAGTATTTTGACTAATTGTTTAATCTATGTATGGAACAGCTTGATTATGAAAGACGTGAAGGCAGTTGGAACCAGTTGATACGGTCTTCATTTGGTGATTGGAAGAAAAATCTTGAAACAGTAATACAGTGGTCTCCCTTTTCCACTGAGGAGGATCTGATAGAGCAGGTACTTTCCTTCCCCTCCCCGTGAAATTTGCTTTAATACAATAAGGTGCTCTGGCTGCGTTTTTCTTTTATTTTACTTAGCGGTTGTAACTTAAAGCTTTCTTCATCACAAGGTCAAAATATTGTGAGCGATAATGATTCTTAATATATTTTCAATTATGTAACTTTGGGATATTGTTTGCTGAACCCTGGCTGACACTGACCTAAAATTATGGTGTTGTTACTTGATGTAATTTGCATCTCTTAGATTTGGCTATCCAATTGGAGAGTATTTCATGAAAGTTCTAGTTGTGCACATGGAGTCTTCGAGAATGTTTTGGTCGTGCATGCTATACAAGCTATCCTGCTTCCTGTTTGGGTGCACTGTATTGATGTCTACGATCACTGCTGGCAGATTAATCATGTCTTTTACCTTTTGTTTTTTTTACTTTTCTGCAGTTTAGTCTAATGGGAGATCATGGTACACGTATAATTATCTACAATCTTTGGGAAGATGATCAAGGATTTCTAGAACTTGACTTCGATGCAGATCCACATGTGAGTATCTTTTGTTGATGCTTTATAGGCTAGTAGGTACTCTGTGTCTGATGTGCATTTTTGTATGAGTTTCAGGATATTCAACTTAGAGGGGTCAACAGAGATGAGAAGAACATACAAATGGCAAAAACATTTCCCAATTCTAGGCATTTCCTGACTTATAGGCACTCCTTAAGGGTAAGTGGTGGTTGATGCTATACTATGTTGCGTGACTGAAATTAGTCGTTTCATTTAGTCTGTAAGCAACAAGATTTTACACTTACTTTAGTTCAGTTGAATGCTTGCTTGGCTTCAACTAGATACCTAATTAGTGAATTGATGCTGCGTCTTCATTGCATTAGCCTCAAAGTTATCCTTTATTAATGGAACATCGACATTCTAAGTGAAAAATCTAGTCATAGGTGAGTTGCGGGCTATATGAAGAGGTGAAGGCATGACTTGAAAATGCCAAATTTGCTCATTGATACGAGCCCTTTGTCAGATGTTTGGGGGATTCTAGTCTGATTTTAGTGTAATTATGTGTCCCACATCCTGAATAGCCTATGAACTTTTTTTTCCACATGAGGGGCAGATAACCAGAGCAAAATTATAACATTATTACAATGATTTGTTTGTATGAAGTCATTATTACAATGATTCCTGTGTTGTAGTAGCTTCAAATAATTTATAGCTCTCTCTCTCTCCTTCAACTGACGTTATTGCTTGTTTTGTTTTTTATTTGAAGAGTTATGCTTCTATTCTCTATCTGAGGATTCCCCCCAGGTTCCGGATTATTCTTAGAGGGAGAGATATCGAGCATCATAATATTGTAAATGATATGATGTTTTCTCAAGAAGTTACTTATCGACCACAACCTGGTGCTGATGGAGTTTATAAAGACACTGTAATGCTCCACAACAATGTGCTTTTTGCAGATATTCCTCTTGATGTATAGTACACCTACTCATGTGCAAATATTGTTGTCAGATGACTGCTGTTGTTACAATTGGGTTTGTGAAGATGCAAAGCATCATATCGATGTCCAAGGATTCAATGTTTATCACAAGAATCGCCTGATTAAGGTTCGTGTTCTTCTGGTAGAAATAATTATGGCATTACTTGCACTTCTCTGTGTTAACGCTTGTTTCAAGAGTTCTGTTGCCACTTCACTATGTAGATGGCATTCACTGATGGTTGGACTAAATGACCCTTGACGTCTTTGTTCATGGTGTTCTTGTCTTATAAGTGGTCGATCATTTCTTTATGTGGTTCTTTTACTTTGTGTATGTTGTTTGGACGTTTGAACTTCTTTCAAGGTTTGAGGTTCCTGTGTTTCTTGCTTGATGATGGCCTCCTCTTGCATTATTGTCGGAATCTCAGTTATTATTATAAAACTGTCTTATCAAGAAGCCAAATAGCAAGATTGAATCTAGTTTCTTGTATTGTTTCGGACTGTGATCTTCCTCCTCTTGTATGTTGGCTCCTTTACTCTTTGTGCTCTAGCAATCCCTCTGTTTTATTTATGTTCTCTTTTTGGTTAGTTTGGCGGTGAAACACGGTTTCTTGTTATTTCCTTTTTGAATGTTAAGAGCTTCTTGAATGCTCTGATTTCTTCCTTTTAATAGATGGAATTATAAAATGTCCTCGTCCACTTTTTTTTTGCAGCCATTTTGGAGGCTTGGAATCCTGCTGGAAGTGGTGGTCGTGGTGTCATAGGTTTTTCTTTGGCTCTGATATTTAACTTTTGCTTTATAAAATATGTATTCGTAATATGTTTCCGCTTTGGGCCAGGTGTGTTGGAAGCTAATTTTGTTGAACCAGCTCATGATAAGCAAGGGTTTGAGCGAACGACAGTGCTCGCCAGACTCGAGGGAAAGCTGATTCAAATGCAGAAGAACTATTGGTATGTATTTCTCCTTTCCCATCATTTTCTCCTTATTAGAATTACTTGTTAACAATTCCTTTGCCGATTTTCTAGGAAGACAAACTCTCATCGAATTGGCTATGCTTCAGTAGGCAATAAGAAACTCCTTTCTGAGTCTGCAGAAGGAGGTAGACATAGCATCTTATGGGTTTCATTTACAATGACTGAAAATTATGATTATCTTCTTGACAAGAATGTTCAAACTGGTAGATGATTCTCTTGATTCGGAGCCGCAAACACCTTCAAAACCAGGACAGCATAGTGCGTCAAGCAGTAAGCCAACCATAGCGAAGTTCGGACAAATTCTCTTCCCGCTCTAATAATGGAAGGCATACCTCTCTAGGAGGCAAAACAAGGATGAGCACCCGTTTTGAATCAGGAAGAACTATGAATTTGCGAGAATCATCTTCATCCCCTTCTACAGAGGCTGTCGATGGGATGATGTGTCACGTCACCAACCCCATTCTGATGGTGGTCATCACAAATCCTCCGTAATGGATGGCGTCCAGATATCAACGCTTGCGTGCTTGGGTGAGGACACCGACCTTAATTATGATTCAGGTGGAAAAATTAATGGGTTGAGCACGGCAACTCCTCTGCAGGTAATTTATTTACAGTTCTTCGCATGGATAGTTCTACGTATGTCAATCTGGATGCTGTGAGGTGTAACCTATGATTATTAATGCAGGAGGAGTTCGTAGCTTCTTTGATTACTTATTTGTCCATCGAGTCGTATTAATTTTGTTTTGAGTCCCTTCTGGAAGCTTTTTGGTCATTAGTCAGTGTCCATATTTTTTCCCATTTAGAAACAGTAGCGGAATGCGATGTGTAATGATTACTTAGGAGATAGCTTGAAGGCAGAATGGTGGTAGGAAGATATAATCTTATGAGTCTTCCATTTATGATGATAGCAGAGGAGAGTCATATATGAACGGCATGGTGTCCTAGCAAAGAGTTGCCCTGGCTGAATGGATTGGGAGGGAAGAACCAAAGTTCAATGGATACGAGGAAACTTAGGAGTATTAATGTTTAAGCATGAAAAATTGCTCAAGAACTTGTGATATTGGAAACTATTTCTCCCAGAACTATACCTGTCTGAAAAATTAAGGCTGGTATCTGCCTTTGGCCTTCAATGCTGTGTGAATCCTTGTAAATATTATTCTTGTCACTGTTCTTGGATAATGTTTATTCACATGCCAAGTCTGTCTTTGTTTTGAGTTGAACCCAAGACATGGAGGGATGGAGATCAAGGTGACCATCCATCCCCAGCTGACATACCTATTTGTCACTGATGACATACATTTGTGTGTGAATGTAAATAGACTAGTGCCTCCTTGATTCTTCGAACTGCAGTCCAACCTGTACAATGACTGGCAGGTTTAAAAATGCGGGCCTAACATTGCCAATTAAAAGTTTTCCCAAGATATTCATGTTGCTTCTTCCAATTTGAAGTTTCTTTGACGCTTGCTTATTTAATCGGTTTGTTTATCTGGCAGGTAGTAGATATAGACAGTTAAGAGAAGAGAATCGTCAGTTAAGGGAAAGGTGAATTGCTGTGCTTTACCATCATGCAGCGTGCTTGTTTTTTTCCTTGTTTGATTAATTCTCCACACATCTAATTGATCCCTTGTTTACAGATTGGCACAGCAGGATGGGAGAAATTTTGAGTAAGTTGCAGCATTGATTTGCAGACTGAGAGAGAGAGGTGCAGAACTCTCGAAAGGCAGTGAGTGCTTTGCCATTTCAATGCCACCATGTTATAACTTGTGACATTCCTTCGACATGGACTCATCACTCAGAACACATTCCTCAAGTCTTCCTTTTAATTCTCAGCGAAGTTTATCCTGACCACTTTGTCTCTGTATTACTGTATCAGCTCCAAGAAGCGCAAGAAAGATAGACCAAATGAACAGGGAGCAAGAAACTTTAATCGATATTTTTCAACAGGCAAAGAACTAAGAGAAGCTGCCGAGCGGAACCTGAGGAAGAAGCTGAAGGTGGTCCCTAGTTTCACCAACGTCATGCACTATAGCGTTTCTTCTTGTTGGGAATTGGATGGTCTTCTAACTTTTTTTTTTTTCCTGTTCTTCGAGCATTCCTGTAGGGCTGAAGGTCGTCCCTAGTTTCACCAAATATCCCTGCGCTATAGCGTTTGTTGATGTTGTTGGGAATTGGATGGTCTTCTAACTTTTCCCCCCGTTATATCTACATTTCTGCAGGAGCTTCTACTACCATCCAAAATTTGCTAGACAAGGTGACGCTACTGGAAAATGTGGAATCTCCCAATGGAAATCGGAATCTTAGGCATTGGAAACGGGTGGCTAACTGCGGCATGTTTAGAAGATTTTAAACTTTGATCTGCTTTGCTCTTCTGTAATTATGTTCAGAATCTGCTAACCTTCTGATTCTAGAGCCATTTAGTGTAAGAAGAAGTCCGTTTAGGGTAGGGGGTCTGGTGGGGTGCTCAAGCCGATGTGCTGACGCGATACTGCCTATGGTCAGAGTGGGGCCCCCCCCTCCCCTCTTTTTTTGGTCCAGTCAGCAGTCTTGCCAGCTGATGGAATGGTGTAATTTACGATACAAACATTAGAGCTTTTTGTCACATTCATTAATTCTTCAAGCTTCTAAGGAATGAACTGATGCTTAGTTTTCACCTAAATGGAGACTGGAGCACAGATTTAGGGTGACGGTCGAATTGCTCAGCTATTTTGCTTGTGTTGTGATCGAATGTGATTAAAAAACCGGATGTTGGTGTATAGTGTTCTGTTACTGGCGGTGGGCGTAGCGTGAGATGTAATGGTGGAGCTGTGCGTTACGGCGATGCTCCTTATATGTGCCAGGAAACACAACTTTGTTGATTGACTTGTGTAGTGTTGGTGAATTTTCCATAGTTTGTCTTGAAGGCTCCTTGGGGATTTTTTGATTGTTTTTCACTTGGCATCAAGACGGCGGGTGTTTGGATTTTAAAAATCCACGAAATGAAGAAGAGCAGAGGGAGGTATAATACCCGAAAAAACTGTTTTTTCCGATCGGTATTAGAACCGGGGCGATGTTGTACTTGCCTGTTATTGAAATGTCTTAAGACCTTCCGTTCCAAGCTTTGGCAATCGCAATATGGGATAGTGAGCTTATCGAACATTTTTAGTGCTTAATGTTGGAAACAAGGACAGGGAGACTCATTTCCATGGCTTTGAAGTGAACTTACGACGATTCTGTCGTATGAAACCGCAAAAAGAGGTGGTTTCTTCTTCTTTTTTGAAGGCCAAATCACCAACTTGCTTTAATGATGGAGGTGCAGCAAAGTTGGTAATAAAGTAGAAGAAATTACTTTTCTTTTAGGGTGTGAATTAGATTTGATTTCAATAGAACACGAAATAGAGGTGTCAAATGGTGGGTCGGGTTTGGGTCGGGTCGAATATGGTCCGACCCATATTGACCCGTCGAACCCATTTTGGACCCATATTCAATGACCCATACCCGAACTTTGACCCATTTGACCATATTGCCAATCACTACTAATATTTTAAGAAAAATTATATAACCTCATTTAACCTATTTTATTTTGCTTTTATTTTTTCTTTCATTTTTCTCTGGCCAACGACGAGCGGCGGCGGTCGGCGGCGACGGGTCGCCATAATGGTTGCTACCGCCGGTTGGGGCTGCGCAGGACATGTCGTGGGTCAACCGCCGGCGCCGGTCACCGGTCGTGGCGGCCGCCGTATTGGCCGTCTCCACGGCCGCCTTGGCCGCGGCTGGTCGCACGGCCGGCCGCAGGTCGTCCGCGACCGGGCCTCGCAGGCCGGCCGAATGGTCGCTTGGGCCGTCGCCGGCGTCCGGCCGCAGGTCGCTGCGGACGGCCGCCGCGGCCGGACGCACGCGTCGCCGCCGTGGCCAATCGCCAGCCACTGCCAGCCAGCGCTGTCGGTCCCTGAAAATCAATTCCATAATAAACGACGAAATTGTTTTCCAGTTTATTTTTAAGTATTAATCAAACATCGAAAAATATTATTATTTTCTCGAAAAATGACTTCCTGAAAAATGATTTTCGAAAGTATCACATTTTCCGTGAAACAAACGGAAAGGCCCTAGGTCAATTTGTAATTGTGAGAGTTATGGGTCGAAAACGGGTCCAATATGGGTCGAAAACAGGTTTCATGCGTGGCCCAGTTTTGACCCATTTAATTTTACTTCAACCTTTTGAACCCATTTTAGTAAGTCCTTTAAATGTTAATGACCCATATAAGACCTATTTTATACAAAATATGGATTAAATATGGGTCTTTGACCCATATTGACGGCTCTAACACGAAACTTAACACTTGTTCAAAACACGCCTCTTAGATTACCGAGGAAATTCACGATTTACCAAAAGTTTGGGATCACTGTAGGTCCGAAATCCAAATAATGTTTCGGACTCTTTTCTTGCTTTAATTATCCGGAATTAAATGATACATTCCCTAGTAACTTCTCTGACCCGAGACAACAAGCGAGGGATGAGCTTGCAATGCGGGGTGGGGGGCAGATACGTAAATCATGAAAAGAAAGAAATATCTGGTGTCGTTCCCCATTCAAAATTAAAGCGCACGCGTCTTAAGAGTTAACTAACAATGCCACGTGCACCATCCATCATTAATGATTTGATTTGCAACAAAGCAAAGCTCTTAAAAAAAAAAAAACCCTAAAAAAAAGGAGGCTTCTTCTAGCAGTCTCCACTACTCCGCGCACGCGTCTCGGTGTCATGGCCATTGTCACCCTCCTCATTTCGCCCCTTCGCCTTCCCTAGCAAGTATGCTTCTTCCTCTCTCTCTCTCTCTCCTCTCTCTCTCTCTCTCTGCGCGCTCCGACAGATGTTCGGAGCGTTTCTCCGATTCTCCTCGTTCTCTTATTAATGGCGTCTCATGAGTATGATCCTCCCTGCCGCTTCTGTTTGTCCCTGCCGCTTCTTTTTGTCCGTCCGTTCAACGACCTCCCTCCCTCCCTCCCTCCCTCCTCTCTCTCTCTCTCTCTCGTACCGCGTCTCTGTGCTTGTCTGCGCGCCTGTCTGTCTGCGTGTGTTGCGCTTGTGCTTGGTGTGAAAGAGTCCTAGTTGTGGACTGTAGACGCTGCTTTGTCGTCTGCTGCCCTGTCCCGCAGTAAATTGGCTGCCCCCTCCAACCCACCATTACCATTTTCTCTCTCTGCTTTGGTGTTTTGTCTTTTCTTTTTCCCCGCATTCAATTTTCCCGGAAATGTCCACCTCCGTTTTCCACGCTTTTACCTGGATTTGTGCATGTCATCGACATTCCTTGCTTCCTCGCTGCGCATGTTATGGATATGTATGTGTTGCCTATATTCGATTCGATTCTGCTGAGTCGAACTTGAGACTGTGTCCATGGTTTCTATTTCCATGTAATCTTGTGCGAGCTGTGTGGGCGTGTCGCATGTCGCCGTCGCTTTTCCCCATTTTAAAGGTCAAACCCATTGCTTCAGCTTTTTTGGCTCGGGAATCGACGCCTTGAGCTGTATTGCTGTATGCATTAATGCCCTCTCTCCTCCTCTCCCTCGCTGCTCCCCCCTTCTCTCTCTCTCTCTCTCTCATTGACGGTTGTTCCCTTTGACTGATTTGATATCTGATACGTACATATTCGCCCCTCCGCTCATTCCTAGCTCGCTCTTCTATGCAGGTTCCTGTTGCTGAGCTCCTCTGTCTCATCACACCCAAGCCTTCAGCGCCTCTCTTCCCCGGCTCTCTTCTCGGACGTAGTGGTGGTTTAGGGTTTCCTAGTCGGACTCACTGTTGCGACGGACTTCCGAGGACGGCTTGGCTTGGGTCTTTTCTTCTCTTACGAGGAATAGGGGCGCTGTGAACTTTGATGTAGCTATTCGTTCCTGAGCTTTAATCTTCTCTGTGCTTGGGTTCCCGTTACGTTCGCGGTGTAGTGGCCATGATCGTACTGCTCACGGTTACGGTTATTGGAGGTATGATTGCATTTTCGGTCTTACCTTTCTTTCTCAGATTTCCCATTCTTTTTCTGGCACATTTTTTTTTTGGTGGTGTTGGAGGATTATGTTTCTGCTGAGGGGTTTTTACTGTGGGAGATTTTTTCCATTAAAGAATTCAATGATCTCGTAAGTGCGTTCGTTATTTTTTTCTGTTGCTGTCCTGTTTTTGTTTTTTTTTTTGTGGGTCAATGGCGTATCTGTGGGTCATGGAGGTCCCTTTTGTCTCTCTGTTGTTGTCGTTTTCCTTTTCAGCGGCTAGCTGGTGTGGTGATGTTTTCGTTTTAACATATGTCCCTTTCGAGGAACATTCCCTCCTCCTATTAAAATGCAACAGTACCTCTTAATATTCCAGGAGGTGCGATCCAAGGGCATTGGCCATTTCAATCGAGTCTAGTGGCTTCTAAGGGAGGAGACAGACCGAGGAATTCTGCGCTGCACCGAAGCTACTTCGTGGTAAGCTCACTTTTTGAATCATCCTCCTTTCAAGCTTTCTGGGTTGTGGTATTTCTTCTTCTTCTTCCTCTTTTCTTGGTCATAAATTTGGGGATGGATAGGAATGGGAGACCAAGTGCTTTCCGGCATCTACAATTCTGGGTTTCTGAAGTAGTTGTCTAACCTATTTCTGGGGCTCTGAGAAGGATCGGTGCCTTTGGCATGATTTGCTTGCAATGCGAACATTGAATGACCTCCCAAAAAACAATCGCGGAGACGCTCTTTCGCTCAGGACTCAGACGGGTGAATACGGCTTGTGTGTCAGAGGTGCACGTCTGGGGAATTTCTCTCTGCCTCATTCTAACGTGCGCTGCTTCGTACACGGGCTCCCCCAACCCTAAATCCCCAAAGAACCCTCCTTTTATCCTTTCTTTTATGTTTCGATCAACGTCGCTTCAATGTCCCATCATTAATTGCTTAATCTCTAGACCGCCGTGTGCATTAGTTAATGCCCGCGCATCTTAGCAAATACTTATTCATGTGGTCGCGGTAGTCTCTTTTTTTTTAGGTCTAGCTGTCTCCGGGCTTCTTTTGCATAGGGATGATGATTTTGAATTTCCAAAGTAATGGAAGGGCTTCAGCTTCGAAGGGTCGTTTTTCGTCAAAAGACAAACAGGCGAGAAAAGGGGCGGAAAGGTCCGACAAGAGTACAACCTTGGCGAAAAGTTGAAAAAGTAGTCATAAATATCCCCCACCTTTGCTTCTACTTGTTTATAATAATTCCTGCGTTTCGTCTCTGAAAAGCGATTTTTGTCTGTGGGCTGCCGTCTTCACCGTAGTAACGTTGTTTGTTTTGTAATTTGCACAGCGCAGCAATGGAGGAACCTCTTCCGAACAGGATGTGGGGGGAGAGATGTAGCAGGGCGATATAGTGATAAACCAAGGGCCGACGTCCCCACTCCCCAGTGGCATACCCACCTACACTGTGGAGATCGTGAACGCATGCGTCACGGGTGCGACATCTCTCGCATTCACCTCAACTGTGGCTGGTTCAGCTCCGCCCGTCTCATCAACCCGAGGGTCTTCAAGCGCCTTCGCTACAACGACTGCCTCGTCAACGATGGGAAGCCCTTGAGCAATGGGGACACCCTCTCCTTTCAATACGCCAACACTTACTCTTACCCTCTATCTGTCTCTTCCGTCGTGTGCTCTTGAGGGTAGGGAAAGACAATGTCCCACGTTTACAACAATTCAGTGTTCATACTATACGGGCGTTTTTGTTACTTGCTTTAGTTTGTATGTCTGTTGGTGCCACTGGACTTTGTAGAGCTTGTTGCTTGCTTGCTTGCTTGGTATGGTGGTTGAGTGGTAAATACTAAATAGGGGTCACCTGTATTTTGGTCCCGGCGTGGAGGCTAGGACACGGCAGACTGTGTTGCCGGAGCTACAATGATCTTTCGTTTGGCTCAGAGGGATTGATTTGGCAAGGATTCCATTTTGTGGGGGCGCAGAGTGTAAATAGCTTGAAACAAGAACATGTGATTACAGAATGCTGTCTTGCTTGTTGATTAGGGAGAGAATGATGATTTTTTTGATGAGCCTTTTAGCTTTACCACGTATTCATTGTTCTGTTTCAGCCGTTGTATGAGATCTTCCATACTCATTGCTCTAATTGGTGGAAAAAGTGGGCTACGCATTATTAGCTTTGTCCGACCTCGTTAAATGCAACGGTTATAACACGGGATGATGGTAATTCATGACCAACTGGACAGGGAAAAAAGTTCTATGGCCACATGTTATTAGAATCATATAGTTTCATTTGCAATGTAATCTGGTATGATGGTGGCATAATAAGCCTTCTCTTTCGTGTTTTGGCCCCGCCATGAAACTCCCAACAATGACCCCGTTCAACGTCTCGTTCAGTCGAAGGGATGGAACTGGACCCTTCTCATCATGATCACGAACCCAGCCCATGAGATGCTAAATTGTGTTCATCAGAAATTCTGATCCATACTTCCCTTTGGGCTCATCAGCCATTGGCCTCTTGCGTTTGGGCATGTATAGGTCTACCAGGTTCATTTATGTCACCAGTTGGGCACGAAATATACCATTGGAGATAAGCCTGAAAACTTGAAAGCAGTATTACAGGCAAGCTAAGTTTTGATAAGTGCTCGAAGTCAGCTCTGTAATTCACCTCAACAAAATGGCTGCAAACCATCACATAACAACTAGTTCGCTGGACAATCAGGTGAGTGCCTTCACTAGATAACCAGATTCCAGGTTCCTCCTTAATTTTCATGTCAAAGTCCGAAATGAATGAAACTAGTTGGAAGTCAGTAAGAAGCACGACTTTTTTTTGTTCTCAAACCAGTTGGTAGTGATTTGCCTACAGATAACAACCACATGACATTCATCACAGCACAATAGCGTTCCTCTTTGAAAATGTGATATAGCATTCATCTCCATCCAGGGCTATGTACATCTGACATCTCAACTACATCATAAAAAATACCACTGAAGAACTATGAACCGATCGAAAGACAAATGAACTTATGCTAGCACTACTCATTGAGGCCATTGGATGCACTTGCCACCCAAAACTTGCAAAGAGATATGAATGATACTGCAGCATTTAGAGTATATGAACACATGATTTGCGCTATACACTTGTACACGTCAAAAACAACGGTGGATTGATTGGCAGATATTCCCAGGGAAAGCAAGCAGTGACGCGAATATAAAATATTCTGAGAGGCTACACATATATGCTCTCACAATACGGAGCAAGAGCAGACAACCTTCCTCGGGGAATCATCCAGTTTCTTCTCTGTTTCAAAACGAGTCCACGTGTAAATCAAGATGAAGATTCATCAATAGGCTAGTAAAGGATTTATCACTACTATGAACTCTCAAAAAGGCCTGAAGTCTCCAAGAGAACAAGTCTACAGATTCCAGATAAATAACTGAGTCATAGTCAGTGAATAAAAGAAATATGCTTGTTCACTGCAAGTAAGATCTAGTTCTTATTTCACAATGACAAAGCAAATGATTAAGTCTGGCCAGAAATAGTAGACATCACGTGATAAGTTTCTTTGTAAGTTGAATTCTAGATGACCTTCTAGTACGCATATGCACTCGATACAGTAGGCAGATAAAACCTATCTGAAGTAACTTAGTTAACAGAAGTCCTTTCCAACTCTGAAGTAGAGGATGCTGATATAGTAGAAATACCTGCTCTTTTTTTGGCTAATGATGACTGGACAACAACATGCATTATAGTACCTCCTCCGCAACATCACCGAAAGGCATTTACACTGGCCAACTGTATTAGTGTTTTCCAAAACTTTACCAGCACTTATCAGTTTTACTTCACTTGTGGCCTTTGGTACGATTGTCTTGCCTGAGGAACAATGAACAATACAACCTCAGCAGAAAAGAAACAGTTCTTAATCTACAGCAAATTAACTACATCAGAAAACATTCAGTGGAGATGTATCTTTAGCTAGGGTTCATATGTACACAGCTGAAATTTAGAATGCAGTTACAGCTAACAGAGAAATGCCCGACTAAGAATAGACTTGCCAACGTGATTCTCCTACATGGTATTGCGAGCTGACAAGGATTTCAGGATTTCCACAGTAAGTGGAATGATGCAGATACATTCATAAATACAGCCAAGGCCAGCTTTCTCTTCTCTAGGGCTGCAAATGCCCTCTCAGATATATAACAGAATAAGAAACAAAGAAAAATCAACAATGTATTATGTCACTCTTCTTGCCCCAGGAGACACCTTCCTGAGAAAAATATCTGCCTCACAATTGCTTTCAGAAAAGTATGTTCAGTACATCACTCGTTATCAGTATGTAAATGTCTTTCCCCTTTCTTACATCTATTCGACTACATATCATCACGGGCATAGCCCACTAATGTTATAGAGCACTTCTTGCCCCAACTTCCCCATGGCAGGCATTTAATAAATGCAAGCGAATCTGTTTTTTCCATGCACAAGAACATCCGCATTCATACCATCCGGAAAAAAGTTTAGAATCCATAATGGAGACCAGAATAATGGACAAGCAGTCCGAGCACGTGCGGCACGTTGGGCTTGCTTGTAATTCTATCTTTACTCGCACCACAGGTGGACTGGTTTCATCCTCTCACATTTATCACGTAAACAGCAATGACAGAGACACAAACATTAACATAAACAGAAGATCACAACTCTCACGATGGCGACATGAGTCATAACCTTGTGGTCACTGGAAGTGGCAATGATGAAATTTGAGATAAGTTCAAAGCAGGTAATCAGTAACTTAAAAAAAGCCCAGTATTAGACATGATCTCATCTCCAACATAGTTCCTACATTCCACAAGAAAGGTCTTGAAGTCGGCTTAAAGCAAGAAAAGGTTCAAATAGTCGAGGATGTGTGTATGAACCTGCTAAGCTGTTAAGCTATATCACCAATCTTATAGACCATATCTGAACAAGAGAAGATACCAGATTATAAGGTTGTTTAGTACAAATCACATACTTAAACGAACATAGGAAGGGGAGGTGGAGGAAACCTTTGGGCCAATCAGAGACAACTCTCTGCTTCAACATATCGATGGTAGATGCGATGAGTACTGGAAGGGACCCATGTCCGATCCATCGTACAATCTGAACTTTATATCCACCAATTCCTCTTCCCGCATTACTGCTTCTTCTCGATCACTCCCGCGTGCCCGTCTCTCTGCTTCGTCTGAGTTTTTTTCTTTTGCTTCGTCTCAGTTCAACAAGGGCCTTATTGGGTCATTCCATCTGAATCAGCAAAAGAAGTTGAGTCGATGGTATGAGCAAGCAAAGTAGGAAGGAAGATGCAAAATTAGGACTTGATGAACTCGTAGAAACGCAAATCAAAGATATGGCGTGGGAAAGAAAGCGAAGATAGTGTCTAGTTTTAACGTGTCAATGGGCAGGAGTCGCTCAAAGAAACATGTCATACCTTGGCAAGTTGGTGAAGCTAACGAGCGGAATGCGACTTCTTTTGGTTCGGAAGATTGGTGCCTGTTTGTTGGCTTGTCACCAACGACTGGCAATGAAGACTGAAAAGAGATTGGAATACTGCTGGACAGACGGACGGGCAGAACGCGAGCAACGACGTCGCATTGTCTCTGCTGCTGCAGCTCACGCTTCCCTCAAGTGGTAAAAACTAAAAAGGAATCACCTTTGCTTGACGTGTCATATTCCTCCCAGCGCCGTCGCGTCTTTCTCAATCCTTTCTTCGTTCATTCGGTCGACGATCGCAGGACAATGAAGAGGAAGAGAAAGGAAGGAGGAAAAGTGATCAAGGAGGGGGAGATTGTGTGGCAAACTCCGTTGAATCCTCCGGAGCGCCAAGATTACATCTTCCACCAAGGTAATTTATTTATCTCATAAGCTCACTCTCAATAGAGTATTTTCTCATGGGACATTGTCACATAGATTATTGCCAGTAGAGAGCGAAAAGAAGGTTGATTTATTAAGAGATTGCAGGGAGGCGCTACGTTAAACCCTACCACTTCGAGTTCATCTCTCATGTGAGTCGTCGCTATCTCGTCTTTCTTCTCTTGAGTGGAGTGGTTTGCGTACTCTACTTGTGATCAAACTTTTATTTGATCAAGACCCTTGTGAAACCCTTTCCGCTTCAATCTTGAGCCCTCGATTTGGCTAATATTTTTTGTTATTAATCATCATGTACAGGCTAAGAGTCGCTGGGCTGGCAAAACCATTGTGGATTTGTTTGCCCACGAGTTCAAAGGCAGACCTTATGAGTATTATGTAAGCATTTTCTTCACTGCATAAGGAATGTTTTAGTCTACGGGTAACCGTGACTTTAAACGATGCGTAGTTGTAACCTGTAGGTCAGTGCTGTTGAATGTGGGCGGATACAAGTCGAGGGGAGGGTCGTTCCTGTCTCTTACATTGTAAAACCGTCTGAAAAAATAAGCCACTTTGTACACAGGTTGGTTTGAGCTTTACACTTGCTATGATCTCTTTATGAGATGTTGCTCTTCAAGAGTCTAATCTAGCCATGATATATCCCTTTTGGCTGCATCAGTTTCTTTTGCTTAGATTCTCGTCCTTTACCTTTTGTTTCTTTCAGGCTTCTTTATTCTTTCTTCATTCATGAGTTGGGAATTCTGATCTGAATTTGCAGTTTTTTCTAGAAGTTTTAGGGTATTCTTTGAATTTGTGTTTAATCTTGATAAGTTTGTAGGCATGAGCCTCCTGTGATGAGCCATGGTGTCTCATCCTACAGAAAGAACCGGATGTGGTGACTGTTTGTAAGCCAGCATCTATTCCAGTAAGGAACAACACATTTATGTTCATTTCAAATGTACAACGAAAGAATGATTTCGTGTGGATTTTGCATGAGTGCTGTAAAATGACTGATGAGCTTCAGACAGTAATAGGTTACATCAACCTTGCTTGGCCTAGCTAGCTCTGTTGGCCTTATAGGATCTATGTTTATGGACATTTCAACTTGTTTATAGGTGCATCCGTGTGGCCAGTATCGTAAAAACACTGTGGTCGGCATCCTTCAGGCAGAGCATGGCCTGGCACCCCTATTTCGTATCCTACGCTCTTCACATGCATATGCATTCTTGGCTCTATCGAAATCGGAATTGGGCATATTCTGTTTATCTGTGATTCTTGATGTCTATCGATAACTCATTTTTCCCTCGTCTGACTTATATCTGGTGTCACATATGGATTATGAATTTCGTATGTCCTCCTTGATATTATAATGCCAGCTGTTCACCGACTAGATCGCCTTGTCTCCGGACTCCTCATATTTGCCAGAAGTGCGTTGAAAGCAGATCTTTTCAGGCAACAGGTGAGTGACGCATTGACGAGCATGCTTTTGGAACCTTTACTAATGTAAGTTCCTATTAGCTGCAATACCGTGTGGGTGGTCAATTGCCTAAATGGAAGGGGGGCTCTCTTACATTTACAGCAAGGGTAGTGGTAGTTCTGAGCATGCTGCTGCTGTTGCGACTTCTTATTCATCATTTGTAATATCGTCACACTGTGTCATGTACATCTGGTTTATTGAGTGACTTGAAGAGGTCTTATGGTTTCTTTCTATGATATGCATTTCCTTTTGTTTATATCTTAAGTCTGTAGTGTTCTCATCCGTGTATGGTGACTGTTTTCTCCTAATACCAGTAGTGCCTTCATGTACTATTTCTGCTGCTGACTTCATTCCTTTGAGTATAAATGATCTAGAATATTCAATTATATATTATTAATAAGTCATATTCGTGACGTGGCAAGGTACAATTGATACTTGGCCTACAATTTAAGTTTCAACTGACTATTAGTATCTTTAGATTGAAGGTGGTTTGGTGCAGAAACAATACATTGCGAAGGTGGTGGGTGAATTTCCTGAGACTGAGTATCTCTTGCTTCATCTGGTGATTTTGGAATATGCACTTAAAAGTGGATAATTTACGAGTTGAAAATTCTACTGTATGGTGCTACTCAGGGAGTTTGACCCTAAAGAATTGGAATTATGAGACTTTGAAGTAGATGTACTCAATATAGCAATGCGATTTGTTTTTTCCAATTCGACTATTTCTGTTTGTTTGCTCAGTTGTCTGGAGAAGAGATAACGCTGAAAGGACAAGTCTGCCCTTATTCTATTTCTCCGGATAGATTTTAGTAATTTTTAAACTCCTTTTCAGTGGCAGAGGGTTAGTTGTTAAAAATCAACTGCACATCTTGTGTGACATCTTCGGTCATTTATTGCTGGAAGATCCAGCTGTGGTTTCCCGTATCTTTATCAAACCCAAGGAAGATCCACTTAGTCATGAACACAATCAATTAGTCCTTCTCTTTTAGGTCCTGTTCATCAGAGGATCCTGGAGGCTCATTAGATCGTATGAAAAAGTTCTAGGGAATGGGGTATCAGAAATGCATTCTTATTAGTTCTCATCTGATTTATGTGTTCTTGGGTTTCTTGTTAGCTGGAGGTCAATGTCAACGTCAATTACAATGCTCGAGACGGAAGGAGCACAGCAGAGGTGAGTATCTGCTCAAAACCTTGTTCTAGCAACCTTTTCCTGAGTTTACATTGATCAATCACTGTTTTGCGTGTGGCCATGGAAATGAAACTGAGCATCTGGGTGTTGGAGAAGGGTCTTAAATGACAGTTTTCTGATAATGCTTTTCACTGAAAATTTTGTCATGCCTGCCTTGTGCATTGGTTTCTTATCCTTTCTTTCTTTTTGCTCTCTTTCCTTCGTAAAGGAAGGTTTTTGTGACTAATCAATATGAATTCATTTTTATCAGCATGCTATAATTGGAAGCTATGCCCTTTCTTAACATTCTTACAGAGGCATGTGAAAATAACTATGTAAGTTTTGTGGATTTCCATTTTGATGGCCTCTCAACACTTTTTAGGGACATACATCTACTTATGAGCCACTGTGAACTGTTATCTAAGTGATGCACAACACACTGTTTGACATGGAATTGAGAAGTAATGTGTGACAGTAATCCGAACTAAATTTGTCAGAAGTCAGAGCTCTGATCTCATGACATACTGCTGGCTGATGCAAAATCTGTGAGCCTCAGTAAACGAATCAGACAATCCAAGATACTGCCAGCTAAAAGCAAGAAGCCACGGTTTCCCTATTTATTAGCACATATGCTGCCTCACTTTACAAGCTCATTGCGATGCAATAGTATGTGATTTGGATTATTCGGATGAGTCGTCATATGAAGGCTTTTTAATCTCTAAGGAAATTAAAAATTGTGGTAGGTAGTCATCTGCCATCCTTCTCCTGGTCCACGTGGCATGTCACGATGCGTGACCTCTCTTAGAGCTTTCTTTTTCTTCTACATTTAAATACATCTGCCCTGACTGTTTCATAGTCGTGTCTTAATTTCAACCACTACACTAGAGCATTGGCAGTGAACGTAAGAATGTGCTTAATGCCATCAATCTGATCAATATTATCTGTTTGTACAGGCAGGTGGCACTACTTGTGACACTGCCCTATTGAAAGGAAAGGCCGCTTGTACGAAGTTCACAAGGATCAGCACCAATGGAACTAATAGCATTGTTCTCTGTCAACCAGTCACCGGAAGAACTCATCAGGTAAGGCAATATGCTGCTCAAGGATGCAAATATCATGTTGAGAGTCTGATGCTTGTTTTTGCTATTCCATAAGCAGTGAACCTTCCTTGGTTGTTTTGCCTGAATGTAGCCTAAGGTCAATTACATGTGTGCATAGATGTACCCACACATACTGGAAGGACATTGCATTTACTGTTAATTTCTTGAGTTATGTGCGCTTTCTTTTCTGTACTTTTATCCCACTAAAAACCCTGTCTTGCTCATTTTGTAAGATACTTTTCCATCCTGCTTATTAGATACCTCTCTAGATTTGGTTTAGACCACCTGTGTTTAATAACTTTCAATTTGTGAGGTTTATCTGACATATGCTAGTACTTGCAGTACTTTCTTCTCTCAACCCTGCTATTTATGTGCAGATACGAGTCCATTTGCAGTTTTGTGGCCATCCAATTGCGAATGACATGCTTTACCTTTCTGAACAAAGGACCAATCGTTCTGCTGAGGGAATGGCTGCTGATAAAGCTGCTGGTTTGTCATCAGACTCCAGTGTTTCTGATACCTGGCAGAATGAAAAGGAAGAGGAACCTTGCATTGAATTTAGTACCGACCCTATGTGCACGAATTGTCCGAATTTAGCTCCAAAAGGGCGAGTGTTCCTCCTCTTTCCTATCTTGGGCACTTGTCTTTGCACATATTCTTGCTTGCACACCCTTGCCTTCGCGTGTACCATAGAGAACCTAAGATTTGATTTCTGAGTTTCTGCAAAATGCAGATGTGATGGGAATGAGGAGGCATTGTGGCTGCACTGCATACGATATTCTGGACCTGGATGGATCTATGAGTGCCCATATCCAGATTGGGCATCCCTTATCTAGCCTGAGAACATTCCAAATTTTCATCTCGAGGCTGTTCTCTAAATTTGCTTGAAAAATGTAGCAAGTTCACAGTTATGCAGCTATTTACTTCTCCAAAGAGCCTTGAAGAATCTGATACAGTGACAGGCAATTGCAAGTCTGCAAATAGTTTCGGCTACCACAATGGTGTATTCCATTGCCGAATGAATGCTCATAGGTCGTAGAGAAGAGAGCTTCCTCATCTGTGAAATTGCTAGCGTTGAAGTCCTTCATGTTTATAGGATGATGATCGACTGTTCATCCCGCCTGACAGAAGAAAAATTGTGTTTTGACAACTCTTTTAGTGGCAGTCTAATTGAGTAACTACTTACTGTTTACTTTCCTTTAGGGGGAAGTTCCTCTGATCTCTCAGTTGAGTATTAGGGATATCTATGGTGTGCTGGGAGTAGGCTTCTAACTATGAGATTGTGTAATAACCGGGTCGAGGTCCAGTTGAATCTGTTCCTATGCTATCCTTGGTGAATTTATTACCCACTCGAGCGAACTCTTCATAATTTGAGTCGATGACACAGTAAGAATGGGACGCGTTATGCAACCACAGTTATATTCTGATGAAGAGGCAAATTACCAAATGAATGTAAAAAGGGTCCCCTAAAGTGTCTCGTATCTTGGCTCATGATCCAAACTAGCTGGATTTCAAAGGAAGAAAAATGTTTCATGAGCAGGCATCCACTCGGGCAAGAACCGTGAGTATCCGAATCTGTTTCTCAAAGAGTAATGCATCTGGTGACTGTACTATCAGGAAAACGTGTTAAAACAATCACAAACAGCACTACACCCTCCCAAGCACCTGCGAGCGAGCGCGCACGAGTAAAGCTAATCTAGGAGCTGCTGAAAAAGGAAAAAAATGCCTGTCAAACTTCAGATGGAGTGGCCACTGGCCCTTTATCAGAAGTTTCAATAACGACGATGAAGCTTCTCTCGCACTTCTCTTTGTCCTTGTCAAAGACGATGGTATTGATGTGGGAGGCAATGGCATGCGCATTGCAACTTTGTATATCACAGCTCAGCTTCCCAATACTGGTATCATTCTTCTCCTCCTCCATCGCTGTCATATTCCCCTTCCTGTATATGGCATGCAGCGCCATCTGAAGCACACCAAAGATGACTCCTAACACGTTTGGACCCTATACGTGCACGTACACGTCAAAGTTGTTCATCCTGGGGAAAGAAAATAATATGGCCACACCACGGCATTTTGATTTGAACAAGTAGATGAACGATGCATACCGCGACGTACAAGTCCTTGAGGAATAGGCCATATAGGAGCCATGTCACAGCGCTGAGCGTGAGGAAGAACGATAAAGAGAAGGGCATGAACTCAACGCTCTTGGTGCGTATCACCATTCTCTGCACGCACTTACATAAACTCACATGTAGGTCGAAACCTCAATGCATGTCATGCACAACTTCTGTCACACATTAATATGCACGATATGCATTCTCACGCAGAAAGAAAGAAGGGAGTCGCATAGTAGTAAGTTACAATGGCACTTAGAGGAGCAGCGAAGACTGCAATGGAGAGCGCAACGCAAATCCACCCAATAAGTTGGACCCTCGTCGATCCCTTTGCCAAGAAGTGGGACAGAAGAAGAATGGAACAATACCCTCCAAATTCACCAGGATCAGCAGCCTCAGTGTCAGCATCTGCATCCAGTCTCCAACAATTAAGATACATTCAGGGCGTTCCTCGTGAACAACGCTGTAAGTACGTACCCTGGCTTGTTTAGGAGCATAAGCAAGGTACAGACCAATGTAGATGGTCTCTATGATGCATCCGACCGAGTTGACCGTGATGAGTAGGAAAGCATCGGACTCGGACTTGAGGATGCATAGAACAGCCAAAGCATGGCGCTGAACAGTGAAACCACGTATGGAACTGATTCGAACCCTTCAGTCGACTTCCTCCTGCATACCCTACAAAATGTTGGCCTGCCAAAGAAGATTAAATAAGTCCAAAGCTTATATCGTCATTGTGCATAGTGAGAAAGAGTTAAACTTGAGAAAGAGCTAAACTTACACTGGGGCCAAAAACACCACAATGGATATGATATTACCTAGGACAAGAATCATCCAAAGGTTGACAAACGCGTCAAAACAAGTCATTGGTTTTTTTTCTGATAGTAACTAGAAAAAAGTTTGATAATGTGAGTAAAGTGTAAGGTACCTAGGACTCCAAAAGTGACTACCCATGGATGGTCAGTCATGAAGATGGCCATTGTCCCACTCTCTTCCTCTCAGAACTGAAGATGTTCAAATGGAAGATTTCGAAGCTGAAACAAATAAAGCTATGTTGTGGAAATTGTACTCACGTTGGCCTTGCAATTTATAGAGGAGATGGAAGGCAAAAGTTATGCTAGAATATAGAATGATTTATGATGGTGATTAATTGAGGAGATAATTGTCTGAAAAGTCCTAAACCTATTGTGTGACCGCCAATCTAATCTTAAACCTTTTGGCGATTTTTTAATGTAGTCATGAGGTCAATTTAAGTTGAAAATTGCTGATGTGGCGATCTAGTCAGCGATAGCTGTCCTACGTAGCATGACAGGTGGATGATGATTGACAATCTTAAATGACACAATGTCATTTTGCAATTTTTTTTTATATAAATTCTATGATTTTTTTGTGTGTGTTCTACTATTCATCTTTTTCTTCACAAATCATCGAAGCCTTGGCGATGGTCTGCGAAGGTCATCGGCTATAGGCGAGGCCAATGACGCTCTCGCTCGTCAATCCCTCGCGAGGGCGTCACGGCCTCGCCAAATCTGGTGAGATGTGGAAGATTTTTACTTCGGAAGTTGGAGGTCACCCGTTCGGATCTCAGCAATTACGCATAGTTTGCTTTGAATTCGATCCACATGCACAAGCCGAAAGCCTGAACCCATCCGATTTATGAAACTTGCAAAGCGTTTCATCGAACTCTTGAGCAATCGGATCTCCTCGCTTGTAACCTTGAACCATCAAAACACATATGAAAAAGAAAGAAGTTATTGTTAGGGATACGGCCACCACTTTTTTTTAGGCAAATTCATATATCCCAATCGCCTTTTCTTATGGTTTGCACACGATTCATCTGCCTTTATTGGGAACAATAAATATTAGCAAGTTTGGGGTGTTGAAGTTTCTTACACGGAAGGGCCATTTCTACTTATGTCTCGAGAAATACTTATGGGGGCACGCACTCGTGTCCACTCACCTCAGTTTTGCCAGTATTCCATAATAAAATAGAGAAGTCGACAACACATGGTTTCAACCTAATTCTCACATTCCGTGCATTGCACGGAACAAGATTTGCAGGCTTCGTTCAAGCGCCCCGAAAATATTTGTGCAACAAATCATTATTACAAATATAGCATTCTTCTTTTAATGAAGATTACGTTTGCTGCGTAAAAGCTATAGCTAGAAAAAAAAAAAAAAACCTCAATTGAAAACACCCCCTAGGGCCATCACTCCTTGTTGGCAATTTTTCCTCCTTTTTTTAAAAAAAATCTTTTTAGGAAATTTAATTTAATTTATTTGGTCAACTATCTTCCTGGTGTTGACTAGATTGCAACGTTATCGATTTCCATCTTAAATTGGCTGGATAAGCTTATTGACAATGGTTAAAAGGTTTAAAATTACGTTGGCCAAAATCGAAAAGTTAAAAAATAAATTGGCTACCGTACAATAAATTTATGAATTTTTAGATAATTTTGCCGTTGATTAAGTGATGTAATAATATGTAATCTAACATGTATCAGTATTTGACATGAAGTTGTCACGTCATTTAATGTATCAATTATGCATTACGGTCATAATATCTTTTAATATTGTAAACGGAGATGATGGTCGCCTAATAATTGCAGGTGGTATGGCATAGGTGATCGTGCGCTCGTAACGCCAGCACCTTATCAAGGCGTAATTCTATATTCCATACTTTCTAGAACTAAAAGTTACGTGTACTTTACTGCCAGGTATTTCCACCCTGCTTGATCACGTGGCCCCACCATATAAGTATCCTATCTTATTCTGCATTTGGTAGCTATCCAAAATAGAATGGAGCTGGATATAAGGGGTTATAGCGAGGATAAACTAATTTTAGGGGAAGAGGAGGAGAGATAGATCAAAGATAAGATTTCTCAAGAAAGCAGATATGCGGAAAATTGGATTTTTCCCACAATCACTGACTTTTCTCCACATTAGGCCGCCTCTCCGCCACGTCGAGCCGCCTCTCTGATGATGCTAGGCTAAGGTCTCTGACTGCAAAGCCGGGTATCTTCACGACCTTGTTCTTTAATCGATTGTTTGACGTTATATGAAATCACGTTTCTTATTCTTTAACCGCTTGAACCTTTTCAGCATTCGAAAGGGGTCTCCACGTGCTATGAAAAACTCGAGATTGGTTATCAACTTTCAAAATGGGTTTTGACATCCGAAAGGGCTTTTTTGGACGACTTGCATGAATGCATCTTCGACTTGCGAAAAGAGAGCGAAGAATTGAATTGTTTAGCACTTGTTTACTTACTCCACACAACAATGAGCAAGGTCAATAGGTCATTCTAAAATGATTTGACTCCAGATTGAGACCCATCAATTCTACAAAGTCTATTTCGTCGATGTTGTGCCCGAATTTAGATGGCACAAACCATTGCTCAAGAATGATTCATTCATTAGAACTCGTTATTGAATAATTTTTAAAGCATCTTGATATTTCACCAAAATAAAGTCGATCTCAATTGTTCTTTACTTCTATTTATCCGACTTTAAATCCGTAATTCACCAAACAGTAAATACAATTTGATAATTCTTTGATTTTTTTTTTTATCTAATCCTATTCGATCCCATCATAACTAGAAATCCGAATGACCAACCGTAGCCTTAAGTTACATAATCGGATTTTTATGTGCTAACTATACTAAAAGTGAATCATTGAATTAATATATTAAATGCGGATCATACAAATAAATAACTCTCTTTAGATTAATCATGACTTGTTTTCAACCTTGTCGTAAAGTAAATGACTCTTGTATTTCCAATTCTTGAGCACAATATCATAACTTATTATCCATGCCCTTAACTCATCTTTCCTCTCCTTTTCACGTGTTTGTTGGAAACTCCGGGAAGAGAGAAGATATTGCATGATATATATCGATCATGTGGAACGATATCTCTCTACGATTCTATAGATTTAATTACAAGATCCGACTTTTTTCTTTGTGAGTTTTCTGAGTGAGTTCTCTATAAGAAATTGTGAAATTATACTTATAAATTTACTTTGAGCATAATTGAAGTGTGGAAAAACACTCTAACACGTGAGCGATTGTAGATATCTAATATTCCGATTATTAGTAGATTATTGCATCGGCTCTTCCTGTAGAGTAGGTATCAACACTCGACCAAATCATCTGAATCTCCGGTGTTGTTCATTGTTCTTCGTTTTCGCTTTTTCACTTGGAGATTTCTCGTTGATGTAATTGCAAGATCCGCTAACGTGTTGGCGCTATATTACTAACATACTTCAAACGTACACTGCACCCACAGTGCTTCAAAAGTTAAAACCCCCTTTCCCGCAATCAATGTCTCCTCCATTAATTTGGACAATAACACCTCCCAATCGCAATCAGAACATTCACACAAGCACGTGCAACCCCACTACAGAGATCACCCAGATTAGCATAAATATAGAAGGCCAAAAAGCGAAGCATACAGTAATTAATTGCTAATTAAATATAATACCCAAAATGATTACATGAGAGTCGGATCATTGCTAGAAACTCCTTATCAGCTCTTATCCCTTCAACTTCAAGTGGCCATCCCATATTATAATTCCACACTCAAACCTCGAACCTAACCCACCTTTAAGAGCTCTCCAGCTTTTTAATGCACGAAACTTCAAATGCAAAAACCATCAAAATGAGTCTGGGAGAAGAGTTCTTTGTCGAGGGGTATACTATATATATGTTCTCACGTAACACGTATATTACAATCACATGCAATCCGCGGTAAGATTAATGCTGACATCACAGTCAAAAAGGCTGCTTGATAGAGCGCAATGATACCATTTGCTTAATGCCTCGATTAGCCAGACGAACTCGAAGCGATATAAAGCCGAAGCGATTTGCCATTCATAGCGAAAAGGGAAGTGCGAATTGATGCAGATTTGGGGGCGGGGGGGTTCGGCAGACCACCTGTCATCCATTTTTGTGAAGAGATGCATTGAAGATGGGTGGGGAATTGGGGATTGTAGACGTCACTCCAGGGGATCGATGGATGCATCAAGGTTATCGCCTTGACGTCTCTACGTTGCCAAATTTCCAAAACTGGCCAAATGGAGATCTAGCTGTGACACCTGATTCATACGAATCTTTCGAACAATTAGAGTATACATCGATCCATATGAGATCTTAATACAATGTATTAGGCTCTTTAATTTAGTATAAGCTAAAACATGCAACATATCCTAATAACCTATATATGGTTATGTACTATTGCTACGAGAACATAGCTTCTTGCTACGGGTAGGTATTGGTAAAAGCGCCAAAAAAGTCAAACTTAATCAATTAGTACAAATTTAGTCCTAAATATTTTAATGAAAAAATTATAAAAAAATCCTAAACCTATTGCAATTATCCCATTTCCCAAACTTTTTTGGCCAATTGAGTTCTAAACCTTTTGAATTTGTGTCAATTGAATTTATCAGGTTAATTTTAGCTGAAAATTGGTAACATGAACATTGGCCTTTGCTCATATCTAGGCAAGGGTCACGAGCCCTCAACCAGTGGCCAACAAGGGCCACGACCCTCGCCAGCGACCGGCAAGGGCTTGCAAGCCTTCGACTAGTGGCTGGTGAGGGTTGCCAGAGGCCGGCAATGGCTTGCGGGCCTTCACCTAGTGGTCGGCCCTTATCGATAAAAAGAAAAGAGAAGAAATAAGAATACAGAAAAAAATTAACAAAAAAATAATAAAGAACATAGGAAAAAAAGTACTTCTTTTCTTTCATTTTGTTCTGAGGATTGACACCAACAGTGTGACTGACTATTTGAAATTGTTGCAACACTGTGTTGCTAATCCAGACAAGAGTTAATTATAACCAATGTACACCAGAGCTTTTAAATATGATCATTTTTTAATTTGGAACAAGTGATAATCAAGAAAAAAACCCGGAACATCAAAGTATAAAAACAGTATAGATAGAACTTTTACCTATTATCTGCTGTTTTAACGGAAATTTGTCAATTGAAAATGGTTCACTCAAGAGAATAGCATATTACACATATGAACAACAAACTCTGGGAGAACAGCCAACGAATAAACCAAGATATTAAATTAGCTAAAGAACATGATGACATGCACCTAGAGACCAATTTATTATATCAAAAGAAAGAACCATTTGTTTGTGGACTTTTAATCACTAAACGAGCAACAAAAGAATAAACAAAACGTTAAACAACAAAGTACGTAAACTATTGAGTAAGCCTATATTTTCACTTCACCGATTGGACAACCCATCCAGCCTCAGCATGTGAATTGGAGCATAAGACAGTCGGAAGCAAAGGTAAAGAGATCACAAATCTATGGCAGAAGGACACTTTTGGTGCCATAACTTGTGTACGGAGATCACTTTAGTGCTAAAAGTTTCAATCGGATCACTTTAGTGCCAAGTTTTTGAAAAAACGATCATTTTAGTTCCAAGTCCGATTTGATCCGCCGGAAATCCGATGTGACCTTATTTTATTAATATATGACACCGACGTGGCTCGTCGGAGATCCACATGAAATTTTTTTAAAATTAAAATTTTGTATTCAAAATAATTTGAAAAATAAGCTGTAAATTAAAGAAAAGCTAAAAAAAAAAAAAAAGTAAAAGCATAGACGGCAAGGGTTGTTGTAACCCTCGCTGCCGCCCCCACCATCACTGGCAACGGCCGGCAAGGGTGGGGGATGGCCCAAAGGGGGTCGCCGAGCCTCGGTTAGGGGCCGGAACCCCCGCCGACGGCAGGTGAGGGCCGCCACCCTCGCCTAGATTTGGGCGAGGGCTTGTAGGCCCTCGCCTGCCGCTGACAGGGGTCGCCGACCCCTGATCGGCGACCCCCACAGGGCCATCCCCCACCCTCGCAGGCCAGGGCCATTGGGGCGGCGGGTGGGGCGGCGCAGGGGTCGGCGACCCCCACAGGGCCATCCCCCACCCTCGCAGGCCATTGCCGGCGATGGTGGGGCGGCGACGGTGAGGGTTACAGCAACCCTCGCCGCCTATGGCTTCTTTATCTTTTTTTAAACGTTTTAAGCTTATTTTAATTTTATTTTTAATAAATAGTTTATTTTAAATGAATTTAAATTTTAGTTAATTTTTAAACTTAAATTTGATATATTTTAATTTATTTTAAAGTGCAGAAGTCCACGTGGACTTATTTATTTTTTTAAAATGTCATTTTATATCTAAAAATTATTTATTAATTACACGTGGTGCTTTTGGTCGGAATTGGCACCAAAGTGATCTTTTTCTCTTCGATTTGGCACTAAAATGATTCGATTGAAACTTTTAGCATCAAAGTGATCTCCGTACACAAGTTATGACACTAAAAGTGTGCCTAAAGAAATTCTAGAGTGGTGCCATCAACTGTAATGGATACAGTGCATGTTAAGCATGATCGCAATCAACTGTAATGGATCACTTTCTTGGCATTTTTAATGCAGGAGATACCTGAAGAAATTGTATCGTTAGAGGTCTCCAAAGACGAACATGTACTTTGCACTCTTCGTGTTCTCTTTTGACAGGCCACACATGTTCTGGCATGCATTCTACCCATAATCAAAATGTTGGCTAACTTTTCCAACTCCACAAAAACTGCAAAAAGCACCAAACTCTTGAAGCAATTACTTGTGATAGCTTCATCTTACTATTAAAAAGAAAGATATACATTCTGTCTTTGATTTTGAGATTCTATTCAAGCAATGACTTGGGGTTCTTTGAAGAGTACTAAAATCTATAGATTAATAAAAGTTCTATTGCGGCAGAAGGACACTTTTAGTGCCATAACTTGTGTACGGAGATCACTTTGGTATTAAAATTTTTAATCGGATCACTTTAGTACCAAGTCGGAGATAAAAGGATCACTTTGGTGCCAATTCCGGCTAAAAGCACCACGTGTAATTAATAAATAATTTTTAAATATAATATGGCATTTTAAAAAAATAAACAAGTCCACGTGGACTATTCACGTGAACTGCCACGTGGAATTCTGCACTTTAAAATAAATTAAAATACATCAAATTCAAGTTTAAAAATGAGCTAAAATTTAAATTCGTTTAAAATAAACTGTTTGTTAAAAATAAAATTAAAATAAGCTTAATTTTTTTTTTAAAGTAAAGAAGCCATAGGCGACGAGGGTGGGGGATGGCCCAACGGGGGTCGCCGAGCCTCGGTCAACGGCTGGCGACCCCGCTTGACGACAGGTGAGGGCCTGCAAGCCCTTGCCCAAATCCGGGCGAGGGTGGCAGCTCTCACCTAGATCGAGCGAGGGCCGCCAGCCCTTGTCCACGTCTGGCCGAGAGCCACCACTGCCGGGTTTGACCGCTGATGGCGACTCTCGGCCAGAAGTGGGTGAGGGCTGGCGACCCTCGCCCAATTTAGGGGAGGGTTGCCACCCTCGCCTAAATCTGGGCAAGGGTTTGCGAGCCCTTGCTTGCTATCGGCGGGGGTTGCCGGCCCCTGATTGGGGCTCGGCGACCCCCATTGAGCCATCCCCCACCCTCACCGACTGTTGCCGGCAATGGTGGGGCGACGGCAGTGAGGGTTGCAACAACCCTCGTCGCCTGTGCTTTTTCTTTTTTCTTTTGGTTTTAGTTTTCTTTTTAATTTGCAGCTTATTTTTCAAATTATTTTGAATAAAAAATTTTAATTTTAAAAAAATTCCATGGTGGATCTCCAGCGAGCCACGTCGACATCATATATTAATAAAATAAGGCCAAGTCGGATTTCTGGCGGACCAAATCGGACTTGGCATTAAAATGATCGTTTTTCAAAAACTTGGCACTAAAGTAATTCAATAGAAACTTTTAGCACTAAAGTGATTTCTGTACACAAGTTATGGCATCAAAAGTGTCTTTCTGCCGTTCTATTGCTGTATGATCTTCATGCTGCTCTATTGCTGTATGATCTTCATGCTGCACACAGCTCAGTATTTGAACTTTCAGTCCAAAATCTCAAGTTTCTTGCACTCTTCTATATTCTCGGATGAACATTTTAAATAGAAAGCAATATCCTTATTCGTTCACGTAGTTCTTTGAATCTCTAAGTAAATATCAGACAACAACTTAGAATTACCGGTCATATGATTGGTAGAACCAGAATCTACTACCCAGGAAGTGGGCGCAAAAGAGAGTAAACAAGATAGGCTACCTGAAGAAGTCTGTGCCAAAGTAGCAGTTGGAGCAGAGGAATCCACCATCTGATTGAGACGCACTAAGGACTCGTACTCGGTGCGAGTCAATATAATGGTACTAGGTAACTCTTGTGATTGATCAGGAATCTTTTGTACTGGAGATTCTACCATTTCAGTATAAGCAGCTCGTGGATGAAGCTCAGGATGTAAGGCATAGCAATAAGGCTCGGTATGGCCAGCTCGCTGACAATGGTTGCAATAATGAGAACTTCCAATACCCTACCACTATCTCTACCACGACCAGGTGAAAAGACAGACCTGCCACGACCTCGAGGACCACGCCCTCGGCTTCCATGACCCCCAAAAGACTGAGAGACCATAGCACTCACTACAGGTGCGGATGATAATGAGTCAGACACACATCGAAGGACCCGAGAAAAGACCTCATCTACTGATTGAAGGGTACCCTGACAGATAATCTGCTGTTGGAGAGAAGAATGAGTGGAACTAGGTCCCTAGAGAAATAATACAACTCTCATATCTTGTTGGCGCTTGGCCAACTCTCTAATGTCATTAATGGCAGGCAAATAAGTATCCAATTTCTTACAAAAGGTAATGAACCTAGAATAGTATTCAGATGCAGACACGTCTCCAATACGTAGCTCAAATAGCTCCTCCCACACATCACAAACATGGGTCATATTATCAGACTCTGAAAAATAAAAGCCACACATTATATCCCCAAATAAGTTGGCCTGATGTTTAACACCGGCATAAACTGAGCGACTAATCTTGGAATCACGACGTATTTGTCTCTTTAGTTCCGCTATAGCCAGCCAGCACTATGCGCCAAGAGCCGCCCCAATCATCCTCCTTTGTTTTATCCACATAGCGTGGAGCATGAAGTGTCAGATATAGTAGATCAACTCAGTTGTTCGATGCGCTAAAATGATATGTTTGTGGACTGCCATTCGCCCCCCCCCCTGCAAAGCCGTAATTGTCCATCGCAGCCTAACAAGAAGTCAACTTCAAATTAGTGAAGACTAGTAATCCAATTTCCAGACACTGCTAGCCATAACTCAATAAATAACATAAAAGCTGAACTTAACAGAAATATTTCGCCATCTATGCCACAAACGCCTAATCCAATTAATCACTCAATATAGCCACCAAACACAATTACTCATCAGAATCGAAGATAACTCAGAATCATCATGGATGCCCATAACAATCCAATAAATCAACCATCTGCTAAGTAAACTTCAACACTATGGCATAAGCGACCTTAGTTCTCTCGCCAATCTTCAAGCCCCGAGCATCCTATGCCGATTATCCACTGGGTTTCAGTATTTCTGAGTTCGATTATGTAAGCGATACGGGCAATCGAAATTACTAGCCAGTTACAAGGCCAAAGATAACACAGCCTTGTAGAGAAAATTTAGATTTCAATGTGGAGCCCAGAATTCAATGCTATAGGGCTCTGTGCCAAGCAGAAACCTTAGTCTCAAAGAAAGATTGAGCCTATTAATCCGCCTGCAGAATTATTCTAGATCCTGTGAGAAGACCAACTGCCATGCAGTATACATTAAAAAACCAGGCGCCGGTAAGAGAGCGTGGTATACAGCCCTATAGAACCAATTAAGGCCATTACTTTTTAGTAACCGCATCTTGAATTAATCAGAAGATGGAGAAAAGTGCAATCCCACAACATATTCTTTCCACGGATAACTCATCAAAACCTAATAACCATCAAAAAATTTTCACGACAAACAAAAATTTATATGAGATACCACACCCCCCCCCCCCACGCAATACATAGAAGAAACTAGTAAGTTGAGAATTTAACATCTCCACAGCATAGCCGGCATCTCGGATTGCCAAAGCAACATTGCAGCTAGGGTTAAGTGATGCCAGATTTGGGCAGCGCTACGAGCAATGCACAGGTTAGCCGTCGGGGCAATGACACGGCCGCCTTTGGCATTAAGTTCTATTTTTTACTGAAAGCTAAAAGGACAGTGATTTTGCAGGACGATTCGCTAAGGCCGATCTGATACCATGATGAAAAAATAATCGTACTATTATTTTTTTTTTTTTTATTTTCAGATTACAACATTCCATAAATATATAGTGAGCAATTATGAACTCACTAATTATGGAAAGACTTAAAACACCCCTTTTCAACATTCACTATCTAAAAGAAAAGAGATACATTCTGTCATTGATTTGACGATATCCATTCAAGTAAATTGACTGCGGGAGATTCTCCGCAAAGTAAGCTGTACTAAAATTTGCCCTAGATTAATAAAAAGTTAACCAAAAAAAAAAAAACTTCAAGAAACCCACTGTCGTTAACATGACCCCTCGTCATCTAGCGCAAGCCCTAAATAGGCAAAGTTTTTATTATTTATAGTCTTTGATGCTATATGTATCCCCTTATTTTGTCAGAGGCAGAATACTTTAATATATGCACCAAGAAAGCGTTCTAAAGGGTAGCCCTCACCATATGCCCTACATATTATATTTGGTATGCTTTACCAAGAGAACAAAGCCAAGGAAAGATTTCTTCATTCTTGAATAATATGCACGCGCATGCGTATGCGAGCCCTCGTGCGGTTAGGCTTCTTGTAGCTGCCCGAATGTTATGTCAATCCTCGATAGTACAAGCAGTCTTGCTCGCCGATGCAAGCGGGCTGGAGGCAAGTTCGGGGACTAGCGCCCCTCCACCCCGAAGAAAAAATTCTTCGCCTCATCTTCTTCATTGCCTGCCACCAACGCTTAGTCCTTCGCCTTTTCTCAGCCGATCGACCTCGAACTCATCGGCTGGATGATGGCATTCCACCTATTCGAGCATAATTCCTCCCGCTTTAGCAAGCGGGAGTTGCTAAGCGAAACTCCTCCTGCATGTGCGAAATTTAGTACCATTGTAGAGCTCGAACTACACTCTAGCGCTAACTTAGAAGGTACTATCTTCTACTAAATCCAATATCCCCCCTTGCAAACCCTGAATTCAGAGTCTGCAACGCAGAAGGATTTGACCCTCACATCAAGATCACCCTCTCCATATTTGAAACGAAAACTCCACCCACCAATTGCAATTCAAGTAATAGCGTATGGTAGGAATTATGGCTCTGGAACAGCGTAGTTCCCAAGTTGTCGGAGATTGTATATCACTCTGGATTATCAAGCGACAGATTAGCAGCCCGAATATATCAATGGCGAAGATATTCTCCACACTTGCCAACCGACCCTAGCTTTTCGCGAAGTGAGAGGATGACAAAGCACAGATACGATTAAAGGCTATGGGCATCCATACTTAACTCCATGGCACACCCAACTTGATTGGGAATTTTACATCGCTTTCCCAACAGAGAAAGAAGCAATATGGCGATTCGGTTGCTACCACATTCTTCGATGGCACGGATGACCTCTACACGCTCGCTATGATTTGAATGCTGGACGTCTATCTCAATTAGCAAGACAGAGCTACTGATAGGCCCAAATGCAAATAGTATACAATGATCTACCTTAGGATTATATGGCGGAGAGATCGATTTTTGAACGGCCCCTAATCCCATGACTTGATCCTCGCAGATATTTGAGCCGCGTTACAACGATCTATGTCGCAAGAAGAACGTGTATATACTCTTCCTTGCATGGCCTTAATGATCGCTCTATGCCCATAATGTCCAAGCGCTCGCATGTTTTTACAAGATGCATACCCTTCTAAGACGCATGCCGAGCCAAGCCTACGCTAAGTGTAAGGCGACGGAGGAGATACAGCCAGGCTATTATCGTTGACATTCAACTGCAACCATCTAAGCCATCACGAGAACTCTAAATTTCAACGCTATGCAGCAAGGTATGCCCTACACGTTTTCTCGATGGTTCAATAATGAGCCCAAAGCTCTCCATGATGGTCGGGCCTTCCTGTATGCCTGCGTCCATGGGGAAGGCAAGGACTACATGCTGGATCAAGGCTAAACAACGGCACTCAGAGAAGACCTGACCCTGCTCATTTGTGCGTAATCAGTCTTCAAGACAATATCAAAGATACATGTTTTAAGCTTCGCATGATTATCGGATTGCGTGGAAGGAGTTGCCAGCACCAGAAACAGAAAGAAAATACTATCGGGACGAGTGCCCAACGCGTCCATGGCTACGCGGGGCCCTTGGATTGTTTTTTTGGGGGTTGGCCCCCCCCCCCGGGCTGCGCTCTGGCGGGGGTGGGTTTGAGTTTGACGGGCGTCACCCCTCTCTTTAGTGCTCGAGGGTAGCAGGCCACAAATACTCTCTGATGCGATTAACTAGAAGCGTAACATTGGGTGTGCACCATTTATTAGTACATCTTCAGCCGCCGCGCCTGCCCCAGGGAGGGGTGAATACGGTTATTTTGGACCTCGGCAACCAGAATCCATATGACACTCCCCATAAATCTCAATTTGACGATATTATATGCCTGCCACCACTGCCAAGTGCCAGACAGCAGTATCCGCTCTGGTAATTGCAAATGGCATAGCTATCGTCACTTGGGCGCTAGGCCACGATGTCAGATCTTAACACCCTCCTCATCTGATAATTGTCCTAACACACTTTACTAGTGCCTTCTCTGTACTAACGTTTTTTAGCTCTCTGCTTCGCGTCCAACGCTACTGATGCCCTTTAGAAGGCTGTAGCTTCTTATACGCTATCCTGTCTTTACTATATTTGAGATATGTTTCACGATATCTCACGAGAGGAGAAGTATTGCCGTCGTCAGACGCAATGCCCCCAGTACTAAAGAGGCAGGAGTTGTACTCTGTTGACGCACTTTCATGCCCCAGGCTCGAGGCCACATCACACAAGGCAGTGGCGCCTCTATTAATAAAGAGAAGCCCCGCGATTTGAGCTTTATCCCGGCAACGTCGTTTCAGGACATCCATCTTTAGGGTATTAAAACATTTATTCACAAAGACTTGCTCATAATAGGCTTAGATATTGAATTCAATATGTGCAGACAGTGTTATAAAGTTGTAGCAAAGAGTTCATCGTGTCTCTCTTTCCTTGACAGTCCTACAAGAGAGCATAGACCAGTTTTTCTTTAGGTTCATTCGCCCGATGATGTGAGAAAGCAAAGCGAATATACACCTCCTTACTACTACTTATTTAGCCATTCGTTGAGATTGTGACATTTGTGGATGATTGCTACTCAGGATGTCCTAGGGTGTCTTACTTAATGAAGCATAAATGATGAATGAGAGTCAGGAAACTATCTCCGCTTGTCGCATCAGATGATTAGCAACACAGTTTCAGGGACTCAATCATTTCGATGTCTGCCATAGCTGACAATGCGTGTGGAATAATATTTCAACCTCAGTATACTTGCAGCATACTAAGTCTCAGCATACACTGCAGCGCATTATACACGAACATACTTACGACAAGACGAACACCAATAAGAATGGTCGGCGTGGCCTGGGTTTTCTTTTTCCCTCGCCACGAGCAGGAAGAACTGCCATAATACCTCGCACCGACAACACGCACCCGCCATTCTCGTGACCAGAATGTGCCGCATGTTCCGCTTTCTGTTCTATGCTTGCCATATCTAAAAGTTCCTATAAAGCCTATGCTATATCAATTTTTTTTTTTATGAATGAACAGAATGCCTCGCCGCCCCCCTCTCGTGTATCTAAATTTCAGACCCCACTCCAATGCACCCCTTCGTATCCCATGTTCTCTTTCTCCTTCAATAATGACACTAACCTCCCTAAATAGATGCCTTCTAGCGTCGCCCTGTAGGCGTACGTACCTATCTCCACAAAGAGCCCAACAGACAAAACTTATCCTTAGGCGCGCCTAAAGGTAGTTTTTATTAGTTATGATACTCATA
>JAGVVM010003978.1:0-43127 GCA_019149425.1 Psidium friedrichsthalianum
GGATTTTCAAAGAGAAAACAAGTGAGGGAGTGTAATTGTTTTTTGGTTGGGGGGAGAGAGAGAGATTGAAGGGATTTTAGAGAGAGAGGATGGAAGGAGTGAAGAATTGGGGAAGGGATTTCGACATTTAGGAAGATGATGATGGAGAAAGACGATGTGTGGACACGAGAGTGTAGAAAATGATTTTCGTTTTTCAAAAATTGAAACCATTTTCTTCAATTTTAAAAGGATATTTTCCGTTGACCAGAAAGTATCTTCCTTGATTGCTCATTTTCCATGTCTCAAACACTGGAAAATAACGAAAAGGCTTTCCCGGAAGATGTTTTTCGTAAAACAAATGGAACGTTCAATATTACTTGTAGAAAAAGCTTGATTGGTTTGGTCGAGGGAGTAGACATGTTATTACGAGGAAGGACACCAAATTTTTTCCTATCAAAATGGATAACCGAGAAAACAATGTCCAAACACATTTCGAAGAGTCTAAAATCTATCAAATGTAAGAATTGTGCCATCGTCATGCTCTTTAGCATTATTTAAGTGATATAAGGAAGTGTTTTTAAATAATTTATTTTGCACCAAACAAATGCGCCCAAAAATTTGAAAAGACCATTACAAGCATCGAACCTTCGTGAAAACCCTGTCCCCTGAACATAGTTAAACCCGTCAAATGGGTGTTGTGGTTAGGATTGAAAAATGGACCAACTTAGATTGATTCATTTAACCTTATTTTTCTCGTTTTCATGTGATACAAATCTAGTAACTTATACCTGACACAGTCTATAAAAACTCATACCTGAACTGAGTTGAGAGTGTATAGTGTGCGAACACACAATCGAATGACGGCGAGAGAATTATAGTTTGGATTTAACGCTCATATTAGTTTAGATTTTACCATTTTAAAATCATTTATGACGCATTATTGGATAAAACTAACTCATATAATAACTCAGGGGATTGGTTTTTTATTTGAACAAGAGAAGAAGATGGGATTGCTAAATTCTGAAGAGACATTCCTTCGCTTTTTTTCTTGATTTTGGTCACTCAGCAAATATAGATGAAGAACATTGGAGAGTAAAGGCTTTTTTGGGAGCGTCAAAACCGTCTCGATGGGTATTTGTTGGCTATGGCTTCCTATGCTTGATTAGGTCTTCTATCAAATGTTTTTTTTTTTTCTCAAAATAAGTTCTTCCATCAAAATTTATGGCTAGATTGACATACCATTTTAAAGGTGTAACTAAATAAAAGTTGAATATACTCACGAATGCGGCCTTGGACAGCTCTCCCACAATTCAATCTGACTATTGTACGAACTGTCAGAGCTGCATTGGCAAGGACAATCTGAAACACGTGAACTTTGGACGTTTGGTAACCATGTGTCTTGTCCAAAATGACAATCCATTAAAAACTTTCAAATGCTTCGGCAGCACGGCAGTTAGGTAAGTCTAGTAGGGGAGATGCACGATGCTTTTTTCACTGCGTGGTCACTTCACGATGCCTCTGAACTTGAGGGAGCGTGAAAGCGCAGTCACTTCCATGTCTGGTGGCTTCTAGGTTCTATGAATTGTTCAAAATACGAACTGAGTCAATGTCATCGTCTCTCCTCTAATTTGGTCTTTTAGGACACCCATTTTCCCCAAGATGCTCGCGTAAATAGATAAATATGATTGATATTTATAATGTTCAACTTGATATTTTTTCAAGGGAGAAAAATATATTACATTGCTGCTAATTTCGAAAGACCACATTAATATAATATTATAAGACCTCTTCTCACATGCAAACCCGACTAAGAGTGACATATGAACAAAAATACACAATAAGGGTAGTACCTAGTTATGGTATTATGTTAGAATGTAAAATCCAAAAACTGAATTAATATGTAAAGGGAGATCACATGAATGAAAAGAGTATACAAATATTATAGTCAAGGGACATGGGATATTTCAATATTGACAAAGTTGGCATGAATTACCAGGGTGTTGCGTGGCTTTTGCTCTACGTCAATGCACGTCTAATAATCTGTCTCTTCGCTTTAATGGGACCATTCAGGCACAAAAAGTTATTTATCACGTGGTGTTGTGCCCACTTTGAATAGAACGAGAAGATTACGATGGTGCATGCGGAATTTTTTCAAAATAGAGTGACATATAGATAAAAATACAAAAGAATTACTAAAGTTATTTATAGTCAAATGAGGTGAGATATTTCAATAATAACAAAGTTGGTGTAGAATTACTAACGTGTTGGCATGCCTTTTGCTCTATGTTAATGGACGTCTAATAATTTGTGTCTCTTCGCTTCGGGGGCCATTCAGGCACAAAAAGGTGTTTATCACGTGGTGTTGTTCCCTGACTTGAAATAGAACGTGAAGATGACGATGGTGCATGTGGAATTATTTCAAAACTTAAGCTTTATTTATTTTGCAAAAAATAACTTTTTGAAAAATATTTTTCAGATATTTCGATATTTGGGGGCACAAAATAAACTAATCTAGAAAAACTTTTTTCCCTATCGAAAAAGCTCATTCAAAAGTAGTTTTCTTTTTCTAAGAAGAAGAATATATTTTCCTCATTTTTCCTTTTTTCTCTTTTTCATAGCTTCTTTCCCTTCAATTATTTAGTTACTTTCTTTTCATTTTTATTTATTTTTTCAAAATTTTGAAAATTTTGAAAATTTTATTTTTTATTTTTATTTTTCCAAATAAAAATTATTTTTAATTTCTTTCTTTTTTTTCTCTTTTTTTTCTCTTTTTTTTTTCCTTTAATTTCTTCATCAGCTAGTTGTCAGCAATGACGATGGCTGGTGACTGGCCATAGGCGAGGCGAGGCTTCTCTGAAGGGCGGAGAGCTCAAACCGAGCCTTGCCAGCCTGAGTGAAGCCTCGGCATCACCGGATCTAGCTTGACCAGGCTTGGCATGGGCTCTAGATTTGTGAGATGACTCATTTGCTGTTGCCACGATCCCAGAACTCTTCCAAATGACAGCCATAGAAAAGCTCTCTTCTTTGGGTGCTGAAGACAGTCCACGAAATCTTGACATTTCGCGAACCACGTCCTTCACTTCATGCAAAGTATTGTTTTTTCAAAGCTGTACTATTTTTCTGCCCGCCCTCGTTGGAGCAGTACTGCAAACGTGCCAAAAAAGTTATATATAAAAAAAAAACAATCCCTTATTTTGATAATTACGTGAATTGTGGGCATTGAAGGTTATGATATATATGCACTATTGAACTTCTAAGTTATTCGATAAAAAAAAAAAACTTCTAAGTTCTGTTTTAATTAAAAAAAATATCTAAGTTCTGTCATCTTCATCCTCAATCTCTTTGATACTTTCTCTTATGAGGGATGCATGGCGAAAAGTGATCTGTTAAACCAAACAGCGAAAAATATTTCCCAGTTCATTATTAGTTTTTGCCAAAATCTGAAAAATAGCATTATCTTCCTAAAAATGACTTCTTGGAAAATATTTTTCAAAAACACCATATTTTTTGCTAAACGAACAAAGCCTTAGTAGTTGTTATATAATTGACACATTTGTTGCGCACATGCATTGATGGAATTTCCGTTAAAACAAATAATTTTTAGGCTCTGTTTGTTTCATGAAAAATAAGTTGCTTCTGAAATATATTTTTCGGGACTTCAATTTCTAAGACATTGACTATATTTTTTTTGGCGTTTGGCTAAAATATCAAAAAAACTTAAAAAAATATTTTCCATTATTTGTATGAAAAATTGGATTTGATTTTCCTTCATGTACTCCTTTCAATAAATTTTTGTTTTTCTGTTTTTTCTATTCATTTTTATATGTTAAAAAAAATCAAATCTTTTAATATTTTAATTATCTATCCTTTTTTTCTCTCTGTTTTTTTTTATGTTTTACTTTTTTCTATACCCATGATCCCTCCAATCTCACCCTCTCTACTCCAACTCCACCCTCGCGAGAACCCCCACCAGACTAAGCAGCTCGATCAGCCACCGATCGGCCCCAATTGTGAGGCTCAAGGTCATCAGTGAGGCCTAGCCTCGCCAAAACTAGCGAGCTCGCCTATGGCCGGCAAGTCGATATGGCGAGGTCAATCTCGCCTTGCCAAACTCGCCTTACTCAACCTTGCCTCGCCAGGCTATCGACGGGCTTGTTAGCGTATATATTATCTTGTACAGCTGTTGATCTGTTGTATATTTGGTTAGTTTCCTTTATTCTAGGTAATAGCCATTCAGTAGCTATTTTGTAGGCTTTTTCATTGGCTAAATTCAAGCCCAACTTTTGTATAAGTCTGGCACGTCTGATCAATGACAATGAGAGGAAAAATTTCTTCCATCTTTTATCTGTTTCACATGGTATCAGAGCTGCTCTTTTCCTAGGGTTTGCTCTTGGTGCCTAAACCTCAATGAAGAATTCAACAAGCAGCTTCGGGGATGATGGAAAGAAAACCATCTCGCCGTTTGCCCTGACGTCAAATGATAATCCTGGTAATTTGATCACGCATACACAATTGAAAGGTCCTAATTTTGAAGAATGGGCTAAAGCCATTTGGATCTCTTTACAAGCGAAGAAGAAAATGGGATTCATTGATGGTACTCTCGAGCAGCCAGCGGACGACTCAGTTGATATCAAAGATTGGTGGACAGTAAAGTCCATGATCATATCATGGATTTTCAATACCATAGAGCCAACCTTACGCTCAACGATCTCCTACAGAGAAACGGTGAAAGAGTTGTGGGATGATATACAACAACTCTTTTCTGTCCGTAATGGAGCGAAGGTTCATCAATTGAAGACGGAAGTTTCCAACTGTAAACAAAATGGAGATACTATTATGGGTTATTACGGTCGAATCAAGAAGATCTGGATGATCTCGCTGATCATGATAAAATGCCCATGTTTGTTTGTCACGACTGCAAGTGTGATTTGAACTCGCGATTGGAGAAGAGGAGCGAAGAAGAACGTGTCCATCAGTTTCTTATGGGACTTAACGATACATCCTATAGTCAAATACGTTCAAATATCATCGCATCTGATCCTCTTCACAATATGTATCGGGTTTATTGACAGATCACTGAACAAGAGCAGGTAAAATCAATGACTAAATCGCTTGCCCCAGGCCCAAATCCACCAATGAGTTTCGCTGTTAGACCAACAAGTTCTGGCAGTCGAGATTCAGGGGGGGAACAGCATAGTGAGCGGCCTTATTGTGAGAATTGTAAGCGCCATGGACATGTCATCAACAACTGTTACCGTATTATTGGCTTTCCCGAAGGTTATTTAGCCGGCCGTGGACGAGGGAGAAATTCAGTTCAGTCAGGAAGAGGTCGTGGAGGATCGGCCAAAGCTAATGCCATTCAAACTACGGAGTCTTACGCACCATCACCATCACCAATTATCAGGGATGTTGATAATGCTGGATTAGAAAATCTGAGTGCCGAAGATTGGAGCATGTTGAAATCCATTATAAACACACACAAATCTACCCTTGGCAACCAGTTGTCTGGTAAGGCAAATTCTCCTTGGCTTTTTGATATCGGAGCCTCTCACCATATGACAGGAGTGGCTGCTGTGTTTAGTTCTCTGCGAAATATTCCACCTTGTCCTGTTAAGATGCCAAATGGTGATGAGATGATGGCAACAGGAGAAGGGACGGTGTCATTGGGTTCTTTGTTGCTCAAGAATGTCTTATATGTGTCGAATTTGAAGTGTAGTTTGATTTCAGTGACACAATTGACGCGAGATAAAACATATATATTGAAATGTATTGATTGTTTGTGCATTGTACAGCATCGCACTTCGAGGACTCTGATTGGAGTGGGTGAAGTGCGAGACGGGTTGTATGTGTTAAAGGAGAACTTGCTTGCACGTGCTCACAAGGTGGTTGCAAAAGTTAGCGCAGAGTTATGGCACCAACGGATGGGTCATCCTTCTAAGCAAGTGTTAGAATCACTTTCTCACTTGATTGGTAGTCCACAATTTGATTTTAAAGATCTTCATCATTGTGATGTCTGTTTCAGAGCTAAACAAACTAGACAACAATTTGTTTCTAGTAATAATAAAGCAAGTGGTATTTTTGATCTAATACATTGTGACCTTTGGGGTGCTTATCGTGAGACATCTATTTGTGGTTCCAAATATTTTTTAACTATTGTGGATGATCATTCTCGTGCTGTGTGGGTCTTTCTGTTGAAACAAAAGGATGAGGTTCCTCAACTTCTCAAAAATTTTCTGGCCATGGTTGAACGGCAATTTAATACACAAGTCAAGATTGTCCGTAGTGACAATGGTAGAGAATTCACTTGTCTATCTAGCTATTTCCAGCAGCTTGGTATTATTCACCAGACATCTATGGTGGATACACCTCAACAAAATGGGCGCGTTGAGCGCAAACACAGGCATATTCTGAATGTAGGACGAGCGCTGCGATTTCAAGCTAATTTGCCCATCAAGTTTTGGGGCGAATGCATATTGACAGTAGGACATTTGATCAATCGCACCCCTACTCTCCTTTTAAATGGGAAGACACCTTTTGAGGTATTGTTTGGCAAAGCTCCATCTCTAGATCATTTACGAGCGTTTGGCTGTCTTTGTTATGCTCGTTGTCTTAATCGATCAAAAGATAAGTTTGCAAGTCGTAGTAGAAAATGCATCTTCATTGGATATCCCTATGGAAAAAAGGGTTGGATTCTTTATGACTTCGACTCTGGAGATATCTTTGAATCACGGGATGTTGTCTTCCTTGAGACACAGTTTCCTTTTTCCGAGCACCACTACGATCCTACTTCTCTTGATGCTCCTCGGTCCTCTAATGTCACCAATGAGGAAGATTGTTATTGGGTTGACAATTCCTCAGCACCTGCATCTTCTCATGAGCATGAGCAGCAGCAGGTCGATGCTGTTTTAGATGCCACTATCGGCAGCTCGTCCACTGCACCCCAGCCTGCTGCTACTACCGAGCCAGAGCTCTCAGTCTCGCACCCACAGACTGCGGTAGAGACTGATCCCGCCGCATCCGGCAGCTCTGCTGATGGTGCAGAAATATTAGGCCGTGGCCATCGCCAGCGTTTCTCCTCCGTGCGTCTTAAGGACTATATTACACATACAGCCCGCGCCTCTCTTGCGCCTGCTCACTCCTCCTCAGTTTCCTTAGGTACGCGGTATCCCATTTCTAACTATGTCAATTGTGAAAAATTTTCCTTGTCCCATCGTCGGTTCTTGGCAGCAATTACGGCCAGTACAGAGCCTTCGAGTTATAAAGAGGCTCTTCGTCACTCATGTTGGCGCGATGCAATGCGTAAGGAGATTGATGCCTTAGCAGCTAATGGCACTTGGACTCTTGCCTCTTTACCTCCTGGCAAGAAGGCTTTAGGCAGCAAATGGGTTTTTCGCATCAAACATAATGCGGATGGCTCCATCGAGCGTCATAAAGCAAGATTGGTTATTCTTGGCAATCATCAAGTTGAAAGTTTGGATTACACAGAAACCTTTGCTCCCATAGCTAAAATGGTAATCGTGCGTACTTTTCTTGCTGTTGCGGCCGTTCAACATTGGGAACTTCATCAAATGGATGTTCACAATGCTTTTCTTCATGGTGACCTTTTGGAGGAGGTTTATATGCGCCTTCCTCCTGGTTTTGAGGCGTCAGGACCAAACCAAGTATGTCGGCTGCGCAAATCGTTATATGGTCTCCGGCAGGCACCACGGTGTTGGTTCGCGAAATTGCTCACTGCCCTCACCAAGTATGGTTTTCTTCAATCACCGTATGATCATTCTCTTTTTACTTATCACAAGGGGTCTGTGCACTTGACCGTTTTGGTTTATGTTGATGATTTGGTTCTTGGAGGAAATGATTCTACTGCCATTCAGGTTTTCAAAAACTACTTGAGCAAGTGTTTTCACATGAAAGATCTTGGCCGCCTCAAATTTTTCCTCGGCATTGAGGTCGCGCGTAATCCTTCCGGTATTTGTCTCACTCAGCGCAAGTATGCCCTCGATATTATCTCTGAAGCTGGCTTATTGGGAGCAAAGCCGGCTGGCACTCCGATTGAGCAAAATCATCATCTTGCTCTCGTGGATGGTGCTGACATGGCTGATCCGGCACGATACCGGCGGTTGGTTGGTCGACTTATCTACTTAACCATTACTCGCCCAGAATTGTCTTATAGTGTACATATCTTGGCACAATTCATGCAGAAGCCGAAACTTGCTCACTGGGATGCGGCTTTGCATGTTGTTCGTTATCTCAAATCTAATCCCATCAAGGCATCTTGCTTTCATCTACTTCCAGTTTAAGTCTCTCCGCTTACTGTGATGCTGACTGGGCCAGTTGTCCTTTGATACGGCACTCCTTGACAGCCTACTTTGTGTTTCTTGGGGACTCTCCCATCTCCTGGAAGACCAAGAAACAACCAACCGTCTCTCGTTCATCCACAGAGGCTGAATATCGCTCTATCGCTGCCACAACCTGCGAATTGAAGTGGCTACGGGGTTTACTCTCCACATTCAGCATTGTTCAACCATCTCCTATGCGCATTTCTTGTGACAGTCAGTCTGCTCTACACCTTGCTCAGAATCCGGTTTTTCATGAACGCACGAAGCACATTGAGGTTGACTGTCACTTTATTCGGGATGAAATCAGTCGTGGTACCATTCTTCCGATTTATGTTTCGACTACTCATCAAATAGCTGACATTCTCACCAAGGCACTTTCCAAGCGCTCATTTGACACATTACTTGGCAAGTTGGGCATTTCAAATCTTCATGCTCCAACTTGAGAGGGGGTTTTAGCGTATATATTATCTTGTACAGCTGTTGATCTGTTGTATATTTGGTTAGTTTCCTTTATTCTAGGTAATAGCCTTTCAGTAGCTATTTTGTAGGCTTTTCATTGGCTAAATTCAAGCCCAACTTTTGTATAAGTCTGGCACGTCTGATCAATGACAATCAGAGGAAAAATTTCTTCCATCTTTTATCTGTTTCACAGCATGCAAAGGCACGGATGCTAGTGCCAATATAGTTGGTCAAGACCCAGCTAACATGGGGCGCCCAACGGAGAGGAGGGACACACTTCCTGCTGAACGGAAGCCCTTACTACATCAATGGCTTCAATGCTTACTGGCTGATGTACATGGCCTCTAACCCCTCCCAGAGGCACAAAGTCTCGACTGTGTTTAGGAAAGCCTCGAGCCACGGCCTCACTGTTGTTAGGATTTGGGCCTTCAGCGACGGTGACTACAGGCCTTTTCAGTACTCCTCAAGTTCCTACGATGAACAAATGTTTCAGGGGTTGGATTTTGTGATAGTTGAAGCCAAAAGGAACGCTGTTATCAAAGGTTTTTACAAGAATCATGTCAAGAATATTCTCTACAGGCTTAACAGGTTCATTGGAGTACATTACAAGGATGATCCAACTATCATGGCTTGGGAACTCATGAATGAGCCCAGATGCACATGAGATACTTCAGGGAGAACCATTGAAGCTTGGGTAATGGAAATGGCTTCTTTCGTGAAATCCATAGACCGAAATCACTTGCTCGAAGTGGGTCTGGAAGGATCTTATGGATAATTGCTTCCTCTTGAGTCACTTTAGAGCATTTCCCGTCTGGGGGTTGCAGTCTTGGAGGAGCCTCTTTGGTGCTCTAGAAGGTCAACAACGCGGGTCTTAATGATTGTGAAGGAGTTTGAGATTGGAGGAAGACTATGAGAATTTCTTTCGAAGGGGCGGATGAAAACGCTCTATGAACTCCCCATTCACAGTTATCCATGATTGAGACGACTCCAGAAATCACTAGCAATAAGTTGAAGCTAAGTGCGCTTTTCATTCTTCTGGTTTTGGATGCAAATTAGCACAGTTTTTCTACACTGACTTTCACTATATTTAATGTTAGGCAGCAGCAGCTCCATATCAACGGTGAATCTTACGGAAGCACAAAATTGGCTTCGACGAGTTCTTAAGCACACACAAATTTCTTAGCTAATCTGTCTTCGAGCTTTGGCTCGAATTGTCGAATTACTTTGTTGCATCTTTAGTTTAAAAGATCCGAACCCTAGATCGCGATAGGCTTTGTCTCTTACTTGGAGTGTAAAGATCTCTTATATTTTATTTTCTGCAGTTTAATTTCTACGCCATCGAATCCCAAAATTGGTAGGCCGAGCCACCTACTGGAAGTTTTTATTTATTGCTTTTTGTACTCTACTTTCTGCAGTTTAATTTCTGCATTGTCAAACCCTAGAATGGGAAAGCCAAGCCACTCGTTGGAGGTTCTTTATTTACACCTTCTGTACTCTATTTTATGTAGTTTAATTTCTGCATTGTCAAACCCCAAAATGGGAAGGCCGAGCTACCCGTTGGAGGTTCTTTATTTATTGTTTTTTGTACTCTATTTTATGCAGTTTAATTTCTATATTGTCAAACCCCAGAATGGGAAGGCCGAGCCACCCGTTGGAGGTTCTTTATTTATTACTTTTTGTACTCTGTCTTGTGCAGTTTAATTTCTACATTATCAAACCCCAGAATGAATAGGTCAAGCCACCTACTGGAGGTTGTAACATTGCACATAAATCATTAGCTCACTCCCTCTTTCGGCTTCAAGGAATTTTTAATGCTTATCTTCATATACTGCTATTTATATCGTATCTTCTAATATTGCGTTTATATTCAGAATATTTTGCATAGTTAGTCTTATTTTAATTCGAAAATACCAAAAAATGTCATTCATGTGCATTTCATATAATATAGCTCATGCATACTTTGTCATGCCGCATACGTATTTGTATTGTAATTTTCTGTATTTTTCAATCTAAACCTCAGATCATGTTAGGCTCTGCCTTCTTGGTGGTGTAAAGATCTCATGCATTTTGTTGACTGGTTTTGTGATACATATGCTGTATTCGTATGTCACGTACGCGTGTCATATACGTACGTCGTATTCACATATGCACGTATGCATATCATGTACGCATGTCATGTACGTATGTCATATTCGTATTGTCATCGATTCATGCATATTCATCCAGAAATTCAGAAAAATCCAAAAAACTAGGAAACGGGCCATTTCGACTAGTCAATCCTATTTTTGATGATTTTCCTTCCTAATCTTTTAAAAAAATGATGATTTTGCCCCTTAAAAGCAAATTGTCTTGAAAAATTTCAGAAAATTCAGGAAAATCTCAAAAATTAGGAAACAGGCTATTTCGATTGGCCAATCCTATTTTTGATGACTTATTCGCTTGTTGCGTCCGCATGTCCGTGTTCACATATCGTGTATGCATGTCCACATATGCACGATTCACGTACACATGTCACATATGCATGTCCATGTACGTATGTCGCGTTCGCCCATCCATGTACACATATTGTGTCGCACGTCCATGTACGTATGTCATGTTCGCATAATGTATCCTTGTATCTTCATATCTGCATGCCATATTGGTACGTCTTCGAATCCACATATCGTATTCGTATATTTTCGTATTCGCTTGTCTATATTCGTATACCTACATACACATGTCCACGTGTGCATGTCCCGCCGGCACGTCCGCATTCATATGTCGCAGCTGCATGTCTACGTTCGTGTACTGTATTTGTATATCCACGTTCATATGCCGTATTTGCATGTCCATGTTCGCATGTAACGTACGTTCATATTTGCATGTCATATTTGTATATTCATGCTCTCATATTCATGATTGCATATATGCGTTTGCATGTATACATTCGCGTGTCTACATTTGCATATTCACGTTTTGCTTATCCATGCACCCATTACCATCTATGTATCCATCTAAAAAGTGAAAATACAAAAAGAGATCACCTTACTAGAGTCTTAGGAGTAAACCAAGCTTGAGTTGCCAAATTAGGATATCCATGAAATTAAGGTACCGAAAGAACATTAGTTTTAATTACCTAGTGTAACCCAGTCCCCGAACTCATAAGCTCTGGTTCGTAGAAATAATTTAGTTCTCCCGCTAATTTACTTAGGTTTCTAATCAACCTACCCAAAACGATTAGTGGTGACTCCAAATTCTAAAATCATTTGAACAAACACCAAAATTGTGATTCGGTAGGCTTGGGAGAGCTCGAGCTAGGTTAGTTAATTTAATTAATCTGGTAATCTGTTAACCTGGGAATTTTCCACAATTCGAATTTTTTCGGATCGCGACAGCGACGAATTTTGCCACAAATATAGCTCGTCGCTAATTTAGCGATGAAACAGAAAAATTTTGCCGTGAGAATTTGTGAACCGATTTAGCGATGAAATTTTTTTCGTTGCTATTTTGGTCACAAAGTTCATGGCAAATGCCATTGCTAAAACTTTGTCGCTAATTAGCAACGAATTTTGCCACAAATAGTGTTCGTCGCAAATTAGCAACGAATCCATTTTCATGGCAATTTAGCAATGAACGATCAAAAATTTCGTTACTAAATTTTCTGAACCAAGTTGACGACGAAATTATTTTTGTTCCTATTTTTGTCACAACTTTCGTGGTAAATGCCGTTGCTAAATCTTCGTAGCTAATTAGAAATGAATTTTGCCACTAATAATTTTTGTCGCAAATTACCGACACATATTTCCACAAAAATTTTTTGTCGCAAATTTGAGACGAATTTTATCAAAAAATTTTCATCGCAAATTAGTGATGAATTTGTCACAAAAAATTTTTGTCGCAAATTAGCGACGAATTTGTCACAAAAAATTTTCGTTGCAATTTAGCGACAAAAATTGAAATTTTTCGTTGCTAAATTTTGTGACGCCTAATTAGCGATGAAAAAATTTTCGTCGCAAATGTCGTCGCTAATTCCGTTGCTAAAACCTTGTTTTTTTTTGTAGTGTTGGCAAAAATATGGCGATCAGTAATAGCAAATTGGCAGTACTAAAGAATCTTTGCACTTGATCTTCTGACCAACTTGTCACTTTAGATTGAACATCACCGTTTGTGTAGCAATTTTAGCTACTTTGGTAGACAATTAACCCTAAGGTTGCATTTGATTATCAGAATATAAATCAGGATATGATATGTTTTTATCATATCCTGTTTTTGGCAGCTATCGAGGATAGGATAGAGGAGAAATATAGGAGGATATAGCCAGAATAAAATAAAAAAATCACAGGGGAGGAGATGGGATAGATAGGAATATAATTTCTCAATAGAGGAGACACGAGGAGCATAGGATTTTTTCTACAACCACCGTCTCTTCTCCATGTTAGGCCGCCTCTTTGCCGTGTTGGGCCGCCTCTCTAGAAGGGGGCGCCTCTCCGGTGGTGGCGACTGTGACCGCTACCTCTTTAGTGGCAGCGACCATCAAGTACGGCCGCCTCTTTGACAAAGCCAGACTAGGGTCTTCGACTGCAAAGTTAGGTATCTGCAAGCATTGTTCTTCAGTTGATAGTTGGCATGACAAGAGATTACATCCCTCATCTTTAAGGGGTCTCAACATGTTATAAAGAACTCGAACTTGATCATTGGCTTTTAGAAGGGGGTCTTAACATTCAAAAGGCCTCTCTTGAACGCCTAGCCTGAGTGCATCTTCAACTTGCGAAAAGAGATCAAATAATTAGATTGTTCATCACTTGCTTACTTACCCAACAAAGACAGACGAACAAAAACTAGTTAAGGCATTCTCAAAGTTCGACTCTAAATCAAGATCCTCCCTTCTACAGGGTCGTCGATGTTGTGATCGAATTCATATGTCATAAAAACTCTCACTTAATAATAACTCACTCATCAGAATGCATTGTTAACATAATTTCTAAAGGATCCTGATATTTAACAAAGAATAGAGTCAACCTATAAAAAAAATAAGGGGGGCCAATGCTAATCGCTGGCTTACCGACTTTCAATTTGTAGTTCACAAAACAGTCAGATAGGATATGACAAATTTTTGGATTTCTTATCCTATCATATCAATTTTATCCTAACTAGAAATTCAGAACCAAACAACGCCTAGGTGATGGATTTGTAGAGTTTGATAGAGGAAACTTATACTAAAGCATATGGGCTTTTATGCTAATAGCATATATATAATTTTCATGTTGAAAGCAGGAAAGAAATATTGCTACTAATGATATACATGTATTTTCCATCATGACTATTGTCTAAACTCCTGCTATAAATTTGGGCATTTTCTTTTATAGTTGTAACTTCTAATACTAAAACTGATATTAAGAGTACAAAGATTGTTTAGTGGCAGCAATGTAGTTTGTCTCTTTTTGCTTTTGAAAGGGTTTCCATGTAAATATTTATGTGTCTTCTTCTCTTTTTTCTCTCTTCAATGTTCACGCTCTTAACACTAATATGGGCCCGAGGTTTTGCTAAATCAAAATCACATACTTTTTAACTAATAAAATAGATAAGTGATATGCACACGAAAAATAAAAGTTTATAAACATTTACTATTTCACAAGTTTTTTATGTTAAATTTTTAAAAATATTACATTAAAATTAATCCATAATTTGGTTCAACAGCCTAAAAAAGGACAACATTTCTTGGAAGTTCTTCTCTTCGACAAAGGCAATTTCTACATAAGTAAAATCTAAAAACAAAAGAAAAAACATAGTGCTTTTAATATACATGTGATTTCCACGATAAACATGACAAAACCAAGTGATATTCTTAAGTATGACAACTAGATCATACACAGAAATGAGAGAGAGAGAGAGAGAGAGCGAGAGAGAGAGAGGAGGAGGAAAGTAAATAATTTTGGGCCACCATTTTAAATTATAATTGAATAATTATAGCAGTTTATCTTATTAGTAACAACATGGTGTATTTAGTCATATGGGAAGTGAAAATACCCCCATTCAAAAAACTCAATATTTGTAAAATATTTCTAATAAATGATTAATTATATCTCTCAAAAAAATAAATGAACATAAAATATTTTTATCACCCATGAAATAGCAAAGCATAAATCATCGTTAATAATGAAAATACTTTACATTACCTAATTTTTTTAACTAATAACAACTGAACATTTGTTGAAATATTTTTTAAATCTTGAGTTTTCCATGAAACAAACGCATCTTCCAATTATCGACATATTATACATCTAGTAAAACACGTGTATTCAGACTTTTCACATAACAATTTTAAAAAATGATCTACATGGTAATTTGATTTATTTGCAGAATACTTGAATATTTTGCACTTTTTAGTCAATACTTATAATTTTTCATGTTATATTAAAAGATTTTGTGGATCAATTTGTGAAACAATTTAGTCCTCTATTTCACCCAGGGTTAAGTGTATCAAAAGTGCTAAAGCTTATTGCAAAAGTGCAATTGAGTTGTTGAACTATGCAATTAGGTTATAAAATTTATTAAATTGGTGCAATCAAGCCCCTCCATTAACCGAGCCCAATTTGATTAATAAAAAACGGTAACATTACTTTTTTTAAAAAATCATTTGCAATACACATAACGCTGATGTTGTTTCCACTAAGTGCCAGATCATGAAAAAAAAATCTAAAATCTAAAAAACAAGGATAAAAATGAAAAATAAGATAGGAAAAAAAATGATGTTCATCCTTTTCGTAGACAGTTCATCTTCTTTTTTTGTCTTTTTCATTTTCGAATACTTAAACTGTTCTATCTCCTTGGAGCGGCGGTAATAGCCTCTCGAATTTCATCGAGCCTTAGGCCATGTCAAGACATCGAATTTGGAGCAAAGCCATACCAGGATTTTTATTTTTATTTTTTCAATCTCAGATTTTCATGTAAGCAATCAACAAAAGAATGAGATGAACTAGTAAGAATCCTTTTAAATATTTCCATTTTTTCTGTATGAGTTTTTTAATTTTTTATTATGGGGCCTTGGTGGGTGCCACATTAGCACCTTGTGTCTTGAAAAAATGAGAAAAGAATACTCGAAGTACCAAAAGTTATGTACGCTTACTGTAGTATTAAAAGGAGCTTGACAGCTCAAATTTGATAAGTTTTAGGACATAATTGCATTTTCTGAAAAGTCTATGACTCAATATATTTTTTCCATAAATTTTAAGACTTCCGGCACACACGTATCCCTTTTACCAAATTAGTTTGTACAAAGTGTGATCCATTTCTTTATGATTTATAAAAGTTTGAGACGAATAAATAAATATGAGCAGACCCTTCACATTTTATGGGCCGCAAGGATGACCATGATCCACATGCCCCAGAGAAAGGCGTCAATCATTGATTAAGCAAAAGCAAAAGACCAATTTCGCATAAAAAAAAAATAGGTTAGGTCTCGGCTTTTCACCATTTGAAAACCAAAATAACACTGAAAACACATTTGGTCGATCTTCATTAATTAGAATATGCTCATTAAATTTGGAAAACCAAATGAATTTGTAAAATATTTTTTCTCAGTGGAAATATTAATTTCACGAAACAGAAATGTTGTTCCAAAATATAAAAAGAAAATCGAAATTAGAAAATGAGTTTAATTTGTAAAAAATGAATGATTTGAAAAATACTTCATGAAAATGATCATCTATATTGCTCAAAAAATAAATGAATGAAGAAAATTTCACGATCTACGAAATATCAAGATATAAATTATTATCTATAACAAAAATATATTTTATTGGATAATTTTAAACAATATAAATTATTATTTTTGAAAAAATATATTTTTAAAATTATTTATTTGACGTGATATAAGTGGACCTCGCCTCAAGTATGGCTCCTTTCTGGAGATTGTCGCGTTTCGTTCGATCATTGCCACGCCCTTCTGCAGCTTCTGCACCTGTAATTTACATTCAATGATGCTCCGGTAGCAATCGTAAGCAGTTACGTAGTTATCAAAAGACGAACAAGTTCTGCCACTCTATAAATAGCAACCACAAGATAAAAGAGACTGCTCATCCCAACGCAAAAGCAAAATACACGCAAACGCCAACTTCGCTACACCAGCTCGAATTAGAAGACGATTGTCCATGGAGGAGGTGGTGATTGTCGGCGCCGGCATCGCGGGGTTGGCGACGGCATTGGCCCTCAAGAAGGTCGGTGTCCGAGCCCTCGTCCTCGAGAAATCGAAGGAGCTGCGATCCACCGGCGCAGCTATCGGTCTCTTCCCCAACGCGTGGGTCGCGCTCGACGCGCTTGGGGTGTCGGACAAGCTCAGAGCCCTCTATGCGCCTTTCGAAAGGTGAGGTCCTTGCTTGCTGAAGCATTTAAAACCTGATCCACTGTTTACTTCAACAGTGATGTACGGATCGAGAGTTAAATGAGTGATTTCTCTGTTATTACTGGAAAAGGATAAATATAATTTCCGGCTTTTTCAAACCTGATTGTTTGATTTCTCGAGGCAGAAGAAACCAATGGAGGATGACGCCACTCAAATTGAGTGGAATTCGGCCTTTGCTTTGTTCCTTTCCAATTTACCTTTGAGTGCATTTCGTGAATAAGAGAAAAGTACAGTAGCTTGTCGTAAAATGCACCGTGAAATTTACCTTTTGTATTCATCAAACGAAGGGAAAAAGTGCTATATGAGTGGAAAAGAACAACAGGCTGCTCAAGCAAGATATACTGAGTAGAAATATTAGCTCTACATTGGCTGTGTACTTTGCTAAATTGATTTTAGGTTTCGGGAACTTCAGAATCAGTTCTTTTATAATTACGGGCAAAAATAGTTTCTTATTAAAATATTCTGATTCTTTATGTACTTCTGTTCAGGGCATACATTACTGATCTCAAGACTAAATCGATTCAAGAGGTGCATTATCCTGCAAATAGCCGGTGAATCTCAAATTCCTTTTCATGTTTTCTATCTACCTTTATCACCTTCTCTTGTTTCCTTAATTTACTGTTTAACGTTTTAGATCAATTAATTTCTTGTAATCCTGTACTATTGGTTTTATTTCGTCCAAAATGATATTAATGACCATCAGAAATATAACATGAATGGGGCAAATACCCACTATTTTTACAGCTCATCTTTTAAGAATATGATCATTAATGAAGTTTGATCATTTAATACTCCTTTTGTTAGATCGAATCAGACGACTTTTTCTGACTATATTGTTGAAAATACGTCTCAATTTTGAGGTCTGCAAACTGAACTCGTTCCAAATCGGCGCCCTAATTTAAGTAGGTTTCCTACAAGGGATTTCCTCTTTTTTTTTTTCCAGTTATTTTGTATATAAGACGTGGGTTTTCTTTGTGAAGAGTATCCAAGAGGAACTTTTAGTGTTGAAGCCCATAAAATATGTGGTCAGATTTTGTGAACACCTTTGTGATGTTATTTCGTGAGGAATTTGAGAGTTAAACATTATGCAAAAAACTGGAAAACTATTGAGAGTGTTTACGTAATTCGCATGTTATTATAATTTTCGTTGTATTGCTTGATCTTTAGTGGATCTTGTGCTGCTCTTCGTATGGAGTTCATCTTATAGTTCGACTGCTTGTTTTTAGCAACAATCGTGTATTTTGTCCATGTGTTTGTATGCTAAGGGTACAAAACCACGCCTTCGGAATTGAGCAGGACTGGAACCCAAGCAAGAGCGGTTCACCGAAAAGTCTTGCTGGAAGTTCTGGCAGAGGAGCTTCCTCCAAATAGCATTCGATTCTCTTCCAAGATAACTTCCGTCAAAACCCAAGAAGAAGAACACTCACCCATTTGTATCATCACGCTTGAAGATGGGTCCATCATAAAGTCCAAGGTTTCTATAGTTCTCAACTAACTTCATTTGAAATGGTAGCTTGCCTATTTTGGTTTATGCAAGCAAAAATTAGTAATTATTGTACGTGTAGGTTGTTATAGGATGCGATGGTATTCACTCCATTGTTGCCCATTGGCTTAGACTTCGCTCTCCAGTCTATTCGGGCCGGTGGGCGGTGCGCGGGTTGGCCGTGTTCCCAAAGGGTCACGGATATGACCACAGCTACGGGATTCAACAATTTGTAGATGCGGGCATTAGGGCAGGCTTTTTCATTCTCAATGATAAGGAAGTGTACTGGTTCTTCATAGGGAAGAGCACTACAAAAAAAATGGATTTTAGCCACGAAAACGTAGCGACGGAGAATAATTCGTCGCTAATTTGCGACGAAAATAGCGACGAAAATAACCTTCATCGCAAATTCGTCGCAAAATTCGTCACAAAATAACAAGAGACTTTTAGCGACGAAAATTAGCGACGAATTTTTTTCGTCGCTAATTTGTGACGAATTTTGCGACGAAAATTCGTCGCAAAATAACAAAAGGCTTTTAGCCACGAAAAATTAGCGATGAAACGTAATTTGTCGCTAATTTGCGACGAAAATAGCGACGAAAATATTTTCGTCGCAAAATTCGTCACCAAATTCGTCGCAAAATAACAAAAGGGTTTTAGCCACTAAAAATTAGCGATGAAATTTAATTTGTCGCTAATTAGCGACGAAAATAGCAATGAAAAAAATTTCGTTGCAAAATTCCTCGCTAATTAGCGACGAATAATGTTTCGTGGCAAAATTCGTCGCTAATTAGCGACGAATAATGTTTCGTCGCAAAATTCGTCGCTAATTAGCGACGACATAATTTTTCGTCGCAAAATTCGTCGCTAATTAGCAACGACATACTTTTTCGTCGCTAAAATTAGCACGCGACAACATAGTTTTGTCACTATTTTAGCGACGAACTTTTTTCATCGCTAAAATCCACCGACACTTTTTCCGTCGTTACTTTCGAGACCAAGTAAATTTCCCTTGTCAAATCTCTTCTCCCACTTTTCTCTCCACGCTCTCCCCTTCACCCAGTTTCTTCTCTATTCTCTCTTCTCTCTTGTTATTTGTTTTATATGGTTGAGCATGAAATAAAATGTTATTTATTTCATCATTGTCTTCCATCAATTGCCATAAACTTCATCAATATTGAGTAATTTTCCTTTTTTTTAGGTACATGTCCATGTGAGACATTGCAATTCTCATCAAATTGAGCACTTTCCACTACAAAAAATTCAACCAAATACTTGGGTAAGTCTTCTTCATTTGGTAATTTTTCCATTTTTTTCAGTTGAATTTTTCTTTGAGTACGTTTATATTTCACTAAATTCGTCACTAAATTCGTCGCTAATTAGCGATGACAGATGATGTTCGTCGCTAATTAGCGACGAAAATGTATTGTCGTCGCTAATTAGCGACGAAAAAGTGTAATTTCGTAGCGACGAAAATGTACTATCGTCGCTAATTAGTGAAGAAAACTGGGTTCGTCGCTAATTAGCGATGAAAATCACTAAAAAAAAGGGTTTTTAGCCACGAAAAATTAGCGACGAAATATAATTCGTCACAAATTAGCAACGAAAATAACTTTCGTCACAAATTTGTCGCAAAATTCGTCGCAAAATATCAAATTGCTTTTAGCGATGAAAAATTAGCGACGAAATATAATTCGTCGCACATTAGCGACGAAAATAACTTTCGTCACAAATTTGTCGCAAAATTCATCACAAAATAACAAATTGCTTTTAGCCATGAAAGCCCTCTCCCCATTTTTTCTCTCCATTCTTTTCCCTTCACCCGTTCTCTTCTTTCTTCTCTTCGTGGCCGAGTAAAATTTATGCCACATGTGTATGAAATATTTGCTAATATATAAATGGTATTTGGTAATAGGATTTTTCAAACTTCAATGTATGGACTACAACCAAATGAGTTTGACCGTTTGTGCAATGAAGAATTTGCAGCATGGTTCAAAGCATATGTAAGTTGTCTATGGACTAAAACCAAGTTATTAATATTTTATACCTCATTTATTAAAATGTATATTATTGACTTCGCGTGTGTGATCGTAGGTTCACAGTAATCGTGATCAAGTTGAAGAGCAAGATTTGGTATATCATCTATCATGGGGTCCAAATTCAAGAGTACGAACTTGGCCAGCATATTTCATAAACGGGTATAATTTTCATACTCAAGAATATGGAATGGAAAAAGCCACGATGAATAGTGGTGTGTGTGTTCGGTCATCCAATAGTGGCAGTGCAAAAGATGATTTTTATGGCTTGTTAGATGAAATCATAGAGATAGAATGCCTTGGACCATTCATGTGGGTTGTGTTATTTAAGTGCATGTGGTTCGACCCCATCAGAGGAATGAAGGTGCATACGAAGTTTAATTTGGTTGAAATAAATCACAAGAAAAGGTATATGAAATATGAACCATTTGTCCTGGCACAACAAGCAATTCAAGTGTATTATGGATCATATCCTAGTTTGAAATGTGACAAAGTTGATTGGTGGGCTGTATGTAAAACCAAAGCACGAAGAAAAATCGAGGAACACTAGAAGGATACAGCATATCAATAAGAGAAAGTTTGTAACACAGTTGAAATTGATGAAGTTTGCATTCCAACTTTACGAGATCCATGTGGAGCAATAATAGATGTGGATCCAAATGAAATTCGTGAATCAAATTTTGAAATTGTTGAAGAATCTGATTTTGAGATAGAGGATGAAGATGACGATATTGAAGAAGACGAAGATGAAGACGAAGACGAAGATGAAGATGAAGATTATTGATATTGTCATTATTATTGTTGTTGTTGTTATTGTTAGTTTTTTTTTTTTAAGTTGGCTCGTTTATTGTGGGATCAAGAATTTTCGGATAGACTAGGATTGTGGGCTTATTTTTTAAGTACTATATATTGTACGCGTATAATCGATTATTGTGAGGAGTAGTTGTGGTGAACCTGGGTAAATTTTGTGTTGAAAAATATTTTCATTGTGAATTTTAGGTTTAGCGACGAAAAATTATCTTCGTGGCAAACTATTGGTTTAGCGACGAAAAAATATTTTTGTTGGTAATTTTTGCGACGAAAAAATGTTTTTTGTCGCTAATTTTAGGTTTACCGACGAAAAATATTTTTGTTGCTAATTTTAGGTTTAGCGATGAAATTTCTTTTTTCGTCGCAAATTTTTGGTTTAGCAACAAAAATCGTTTTCCTCACTAATTTTTGCGACGAAAAGCTATATTCGTCACTAATTTTATGTTTAGCGACGAAAATCTATTTTTGTCGCAAATTTTTTTTTGCGACGAAAATTTGTATTCGTCACTCAATTCAGGTTTAGCGACGAAAAGGAATTTTTGTCGCAAATTTTCAGTTTAGGGACGAAAAATGATTTTCGTCGCAAATTTTTCGGTTTAGCAACGAAAAATGATTTTCATCGCAAATATTAGAGCCCGATTTTGAGGATAGCCCAGTTTTTGTGACGAAAAAATATTTTCGTTGCTAATTTTGAGTTTAGCGACGAATAATTATTTTCGTTGCAAATTTTTGGTTTAGCATCGAAAATGTTTTTCGCGGCTAATATTTGCGACGAAAATTTGTATTCGTCGCTAAATTTAGGTTTAGCGACAAAAAACTTTTTCGTCACAAATTTTTGGTTTAGCGACGAAAACGTTTTTCGTCGCTAAATTTATGGTTAGGGACGAAAAATGACTTTCGTCGCAAATATTTGTGACAAAATTAATTTTTCGTCGCTAATTTTTGCGACGAAAAGATATATTCGTCACTAATTTTATGTTTAGCGACGAAAATCTATTTTTGTCGCAAATTTTTTTTTGCGACGAAAATTTGTATTCGTCACTAAATTCATTTTTAGCGACGAAAAGGAATTTTTGTCGCAAATTTTCAGTTTAGCGACGAAAAATGATTTTCGTCGCAAATTTTTCGGTTTAGCAACGAAAAATGATTTTCATCGCAAATATTAGAGCCCGATTTTGAGGATAGCCCAGTTTTTGTGACGAAAAAATATTTTCGTTGCTAATTTTGAGTTTAGCGACGAATAATTATTTTCGTCGCAAATTTTTGGTTTAGCATCGAAAATGTTTTTCGCGGCTAATTTTTGCGACGAAAATTTGGATTCGTCGCTAAATTTAGGTTTAGCGACGAAAAAATTTTTCGTCACAAATTTTTGGTTTAGCGACGAAAAACGTTTTCGTCGCTAAATTTATGGTTAGGGACGAAAAATGACTTTCGTCGCAAATATTTGCGACAAAATTAATTTTTCGTCGCTAATTTTTGCGACGAAAAGCTATATTCGTCACTAATTTTATGTTTAGCGACGAAAATCTATTTTTGTCGCAAATTTTTTTTTGCGACGAAAATTTGTATTCGTCACTAAATTCAGGTTTAGCGACGAAAAGGAATTTTTGTCGCAAATTTTCAGTTTAGCGACGAAAAATGATTTTCGTCGCAAATATTAGCGCCCGATTTTGACGATAGCCCAGTTTTTGCGACGAAAAAATATTTTCGTTGCTAATTTTGAGTTTAGCGACGAATAATTATTTTCGTTGCAAATTTTTGGTTTAGCATCAAAATTGTTTTTCGCGGTTAATTTTTGCGACGAAAATTTGTATTCGTCGCTAAATTTAGGTTTAGCGACGAAAAACTTTTTCGTCACAAATTTTTGGTTTAGCGACGAAAACGTTTTTCGTCGCTAAATTTATGGTTAGGGACGAAAAATGACTTTCGTCGCTAATGTTTGCGACGAAAGTCATTTTTCGTCGCTAATTATAGTTAGCAACGAAAAATTTTCGTTGCTAACCTTGAACAGTGACCCAACACTTCACAGAAAGGAAAGGGAGATTCACCGACCCTCGTCCTTCTTGCAAAGTTTTCGACCAAAACCTCCATTGTCTGTTTTTTTTCCTTTTAATATAGTTATCACCGTCTCTTCTCTCGAATTCTTCACACCAAATACCCAAGAACCGGATCTTCCAACTAGCATTTCCCCTCATTCCCTATTCTGCTCTTTTGCTTTACTCCATCCACCACTTTCAAATCAAGGATTCAGCTTTTGCCTTTACCTGTTTGTAAAAAATCCAATCTTTCCCGTCTTACTTACTTCCAATGGATATGCAACCATGAAACATTGCTCTGGGTGCTCGTCAAATCCCGTTAGGAAGCGTTTTTCTGCGGTTTTGCTTTGTGGGTAGAGGAAGAATCCCAGGTTTGTGTTACAAAAGTTGGGATTTTTGTCTCTTCTAATTCGTGAAAAGCAGTGGATTCTTGATTTGTTGACGAGGTTTTAGTAGATGGGCAAGAAAGCAGATCATTTCTTTGACGATAATAAGGATGGCGTTTTGTCTATTAGTGGCTTGGGGACACCATGGTGTCTCCGGGATGATGAATTCTATCCTGGAGGTGGATTATTTGCCAGTGTTGGTCAAATGGGGAGGAATTTCGGCGTTCCGCCGAATCCCCCCGACCCTGCGGACACAGGTGGTGAGGGTGGCGGCGGCAAAAAGATGCCCTACGTTGAATTTTTGGTGAAGTATGTGTCTTTGCCGAAGGGAATTGGGATACCAGGTGTTACCAAGGAGGAAGGGACAGTAAAGAAGAAAAATATTGGGCTTAGACTGAAAATAAAGGTTAAAAATCCTTCGTTGAGGAGGTTGATTAGTGGGGCAATTGCTGGAGCTGTTTCGCGAACCGCCGTGGCCCCTCTGGAGACAATTAGAACGCATTTGATGGTTGGGAGTAGTGGGCATTCCACTACTGAGGTCTTTCATGATATTATGAAGCACGATGGTTGGAAGGGCTTGTTTAGAGGTAATTTGGTGAATGTGATTCGAGTTGCTCCTAGCAAGGCCATTGAGGTAAGCAGGAGCTTCTTTTTGTTTTTGTTCACTCAATTTTAGTGTTTTAGCCACTTTGTGGCCATTGAGATATTATTTTCTTGGCTGGTGCTTTGGAGCATTTAGTTGTTGACGTTGTTATCATTTTGGTAGATGCGATTATTTCCAATGATCAGCTGTTTTGTCTTCTTGGACCCAATGGTGCTGGAAAGACTACAACAATAAATTGTTTGACGGGAATCACCCCAGTTACAGGGGGAGATGGTAATAGCTTTTACTTGGCTAATTTCATTTTGCGTAGTACAGAATTTTTCTATTAATAATGTGGTGCATAATGTCATATTGCTGTCTTGTGTTAAAAGCCTCGGTGTATGGTTACTCAATCAGAAATTCGGTTGGCATGTCAAACATCAGAAAAATCATTGGAAAATTGTCCTCAGGTTAACTTTCTCCTCCAAATTGCGTCACCTTTGATCTAAGCCAACGAAGGAGCACAATTTGCTGCATAGCGTGGAAGTATTGCAATTTCCTCAAGAGTCGACAGTTAAATTTGAAAAAACGATTAAACATCCGTCGCTAAAATTTATGTCAATTAGTTTGATATTTTTGGGACTTGTTAAATGGTGAAATTATCTCTACCTTTTCGACAAATATAAATGGCTTTCCCTGCTTTAATCGAAAAAGGTACAGCTCGAATTTCCCGAAATTTGGAACGAAAATCTGCCACTAATTACACTAAGAGACAATTTTGCCCGCTGTTTATTTTGATGAACGCAAATTTGAGTTTTCTCAAATTTGGTAATGAAAGTCACTCGCAAGGTCAGCTAACAGAAGCACGAAAAATTTGTGTTTCACAATATCCGTCACTAATTTGCTGCAAATGCTTTTGCCAAAAAACGTGGCCAATTAGCAAATTAAAAATAATTTAGCAACAAAATTAGCTTTTATATATTTGTAGGGCCTACCGATGATAAAATTAGAGATCCTTGTTATACTTGCCAATCACATTTTATCAAGCATTATTAAAACCTGAGAGAAGTATCCATAATATCTCAAGGAAAATATCATATTCCTAAAGAACTCAATAATGTATTTATACATATGAATTTTTCTCCAAAATCCTAATTACACCACAAGATAGACTGATATATACATATAAGTCCAATGAATAAATTTGTGCTATGTCAAGTGTTATGTCATCCGGAAAGTCACTCCAAACGGTCACGGATAGTGTGCCCGGACAAATTTGCCTGCTTCTGTTAGTCTGACCTCTGCCAGTGACTTCTCAACCACCTGAGAGAAAACTCAAATGGGTTCATCAAAATAAACAAGCGGGCAACATTGTCTCTTAGTGTAGGATTAGAAGCAGATTCACAAGTTCCAATAACATCAGAGGAAGTTAGGAGCATGTACCGATTTGATTGAAGCAGGGAAGAGCCCTTTCATATTTGAGAAAAGGTAGAGATGCTCTTCACCAGTTAACAAGTCCCAAAGGATATCAAACTGCGATTGACAATAAACTTTTAGGACGGATGTTTAATTGTTTTTTCCAAATAGTTAACTGTGACTGCTTGGAGGATAATTGCAATACTTCCACACCTATGCAGCAGAATTGTGCTCCTGTGCTGTTGGTACTTAGATACAAAGGTGATAAAAATGGAGGAGAAAGGTTAACCTGAGGACAAACTCCAATGATTTTTCTGATGTTTGACATGCCAACCGAATTTCTGATTGAGTAACCATACACCGAGGCTTTTAACACAAGACAGCAATATGACATTATGCACCACATTATTAATAGAAAAATTCTGTACTACGCAAAATGAAATTAGCCAAGTAAAAGCTATTACCATCTCCCCCTGTAACTGGGGTGATTCCCGTCAAACAATTTATTGTTGTAGTCTTTCCAGCACCATTGGGTCCAAGAAGACAAAACAGCTGATCATTGGAAATAATCGCATCTACCAAAATGATAACAAGGTCAACAACTAAATGCTCCAAAGCACCAGCCAAGAAAATAATATCTCAATGGCCACAAAGTGGCTAAAACACTAAAATTGAGTGAACAAAAACAAAAAGAAGCTCCTGCTTACCTCAATGGCCTTGCTAGGAGCAACTCGAATCACATTCACCAAATTACCTCTAAACAAGCCCTTCCAACCATCGTGCTTCATAATATCATGAAAGACCTCAGTAGTGGAATGCCCACTACTCCCAACCATCAAATGCGTTCTAATTGTCTCCAGAGGGGCCACGGCGGTTCGCGAAACAGCCCCAGCAATTGCCCCACTAATCAACCTCCTCAACGAAGGATTTTTAACCTTTATTTTCAGTCTAAGCCCAATATTTTTCTTCTTTACTGTCCCTTCCTCCTTGGTAACACCTGGTATCCCAATTCCCTTCGGCAAAGACACATACTTCACCAAAAATTCAACGTAGGGCATCTTTTTGCCGCCGCCACCCTCACCACCTGTGTCCGCAGGGTCGGGGGATTCGGCGGAACGCCGAAATTCCTCCCCATTTGACCAACACTGGCAAATAATCCACCTCCAGGATAGAATTCATCATCCCGGAGACACCATGGTGTCCCCAAGCCACTAATAGACAAAACGCCATCCTTATTATCGTCAAAGAAATGATCTGCTTTCTTGCCCATCTACTAAAACCTCGTCAACAAATCAAGAATCCACTGCTTTTCACGAATTAGAAGAGACAAAAATCCCAACTTTTGTAACACAAACCTGGGATTCTTCCTCTACCCACAAAGCAAAACCGCAGAAAAACGCTTCCTAACGGGATTTGACGAGCACCCAGAGCAATGTTTCATGGTTGCATATCCATTGGAAGTAAGTAAGACGGGAAAGATTGGATTTTTTACAAACAGGTAAAGGCAAAAGCTGAATCCTTGATTTGAAAGTGGTGGATGGAGTAAAGCAAAAGAGCAGAATAGGGAATGAGGGGAAATGCTAGTTGGAAGATCCGGTTCTTGGGTATTTGGTGTGAAGAATTCGAGAGAAGAGACGGTGATAACTATATTAAAAGGAAAAAAAACAGACAATGGAGGTTTTGGTCGAAAACTTTGCAAGAAGGACGAGGGTAGGTGAATCTCCCTTTCCTTTCTGTGAAGTGTTGGGTCACTGTTCAAGGTTAGCAACGAAAATTTTTCGTTGCTAACTATAATTAGCGACGAAAAATGACTTTCGTCGCAAAAATTAGCGACGAAAGTCATTTTTCGTCCCTAACCATAAATTTAGCGACGAAAAACGTTTTCGTCGCTAAACCAAAAATTTGTGACGAAAAAGTTTTTCGTCGCTAAACCTAAATTTAGCGACGAATACAAATTTTCGTCGCAAAAATTAACCGCGAAAAACAATTTTGATGCTAAACCAAAAATTTGCAACGAAAATAATTATTCGTCGCTAAACTCAAAATTAGCAACGAAAATATTTTTTCGTCGCAAAAACTGGGCTATCGTCAAAATCGGGCGCTAATATTTGCGACGAAAATCATTTTTCGTCGCTAAACTGAAAATTTGCGACAAAAATTCCTTTTCGTCGCTAAACCTGAATTTAGTGACGAATACAAATTTTCGTCGCAAAAAAAAATTTGCGACAAAATAGATTTTCGTCGCTAAACATAAAATTAGTGACGAATATAGCTTTTCGTCGCAAAAATTAGCGACGAAAAATTAATTTTGTCGCAAATATTTGCGACGAAAGTCATTTTTCGTCCCTAACCATAAATTTAGCGACGAAAACGTTTTTCGTCGCTAAACCAAAAATTTGTGACGAAAAAGTTTTTCGTCGCTAAACCTAAATTTAGCGACGAATACAAATTTTCGTCGCAAAAATTAGCCGCGAAAAACATTTTCGATGCTAAACCAAAAATTTGCGACGAAAATAATTATTCGTCGCTAAACTCAAAATTAGCAACGAAAATATTTTTTCGTCACAAAAACTGGGCTATCCTTTCGTTGCTAAACCGAAAAATTTGCGACGAAAATCATTTTTCGTCGCTAAACTGAAAATTTGCGACAAAAATTCCTTTTCGTCGCTAAAAATGAATTTAGTGACGAATACAAATTTTCGTCGCAAAAAAAAATTTGCGACAAAAATAGATTTTCGTCGCTAAACATAAAATTAGTGACGAATATAGCTTTTCGTCGCAAAAATTAGCGACGAAAAATTAATTTTGTCGCAAATATTTGCGACGAAAGTCATTTTTCGTCCCTAACCATAAATTTAGCGACGAAAAACGTTTTCGTCGCTAAACCAAAAATTTGTGACGAAAAAGTTTTTCGTCGCTAAACCTAAATTTAGCGACGAATACAAATTTTCGTCGCAAATATTAGCCGCGAAAAACATTTTCGATGCTAAACCAAAAATTTGCAACGAAAATAATTATTCGTCGCTAAACTCAAAATTAGCAACGAAAATATTTTTTCGTCACAAAAACTGGGCTATCCTCAAAATCGGGCTCTAATATTTGCGATGAAAATCATTTTTCGTTGCTAAACCGAAAAATTTGCGACGAAAATCATTTTTCGTCCCTAAACTGAAAATTTGCGACAAAAATTCCTTTTCGTCGCTAAACCTGAATTGAGTGACGAATACAAATTTTCGTCGCAAAAAAAAATTTGCGACAAAAATAGATTTTCGTCGCTAAACATAAAATTAGTGACGAATATAGCTTTTCGTCGCAAAAATTAGTGAGGAAAACGATTTTTGTTGCTAAACCAAAAATTTGCGACGAAAAAAGAAATTTCATCGCTAAACCTAAAATTAGCAACAAAAATATTTTTCGTCGGTAAACCTAAAATTAGCGACAAAAACATTTTTTCGTCGCAAAAATTACCAACAAAAATATTTTTTCGTCGCTAAACCAATAGTTTGCCACGAAGATAATTTTTCGTCGCTAAACCTAAAATTCACAATGAAAATATTTTTCAACACAAAATTTACCCAGGTTCACCACAACTACTCCTCACAATAATCGATTATACGCGTACAATATATAGTACTTAAAAAATAAGCCCACAATCCTAGTCTATCCGAAAATTCTTGATCCCACAATAAACGAGCCAACTTAAAAAAAAAAAACTAACAATAACAACAACAACAATAATAATGACAATATCAATAATCTTCATCTTCATCTTCATCTTCGTCTTCGTCTTCGTCTTCGTCTTCGTCTTCGTCTTCGTCTTCTTCAATATCGTCATCTTCATCCTCTATCTCAAAATCAGATTCTTCAACAATTTCAAAATTTGATTCACGAATTTCATTTGGATCCACATCTATTATTGCTCCACATGGATCTCGTAAAGTTGGAATGCAAACTTCATCAATTTCAACTGTGTTACAAACTTTCTCTTATTGATATGCTGTATCCTTCTAGTGTTCCTCGATTTTTCTTCGTGCTTTGGTTTTACATACAGCCCACCAATCAACTTTGTCACATTTCAAACTAGGATATGATCCATAATACACTTGAATTGCTTGTTGTGCCAGGACAAATGGTTCATATTTCATATACCTTTTCTTGTGATTTATTTCAACCAAATTAAACTTCGTATGCACCTTCATTCCTCTGATGGGGTCGAACCACATGCACTTAAATAACACAACCCACATGAATGGTCCAAGGCATTCTATCTCTATGATTTCATCTAACAAGCCATAAAAATCATCTTTTGCACTGCCACTATTGGATGACCGAACACACACACCACTATTCATCGTGGCTTTTTCCATTCCATATTCTTGAGTATGAAAATTATACCCGTTTATGAAATATGCTGGCCAAGTTCGTACTCTTGAATTTGGACCCCATGATAGATGATATACCAAATCTTGCTCTTCAACTTGATCACGATTACTGTGAACCTACGATCACACACGCGAAGTCAATAATATACATTTTAATAAATGAGGTATAAAATATTAATAACTTGGTTTTAGTCCATAGACAACTTACATATGCTTTGAACCATGCTGCAAATTCTTCATTGCACAAACGGTCAAACTCATTTGGTTGTAGTCCATACATTGAAGTTTGAAAAATCCTATTACCAAATACCATTTATATATTAGCAAATATTTCATACACATGTGGCATGAATTTTACTCGGCCACGAAGAGAAGAAAGAAGAGAACGGGTGAAGGGAAAAGAATGGAGAGAAAAAATGGGGAGAGGGCTTTCATGGCTAAAAGCAATTTGTTATTTTGTGATGAATTTTGCGACAAATTTGTGACGAAAGTTATTTTCGTCGCTATTTTCGTCGCTAATGTGCGACGAATTATATTTCGTCGCTAATTTTTCGTTGCTAAAAGCAATTTGATATTTTGCGACGAATTTTGCGACAAATTTGTGACGAAAGTTATTTTCGTTGCTAATTTGTGACGAATTATATTTCGTCGCTAATTTTTCGTGGCTAAAAACCCTTTTTTTTAGTGATTTTCATCGCTAATTAGCGACGAACCCAGTTTTCTTCACTAATTAGCGACGATAGTACATTTTCGTCGCTACGAAATTACACTTTTTCGTCGCTAATTAGCGACGACAATACATTTTCGTCGCTAATTAGCGACGAACATCATCTGTCATCGCTAATTAGCGACGAATTTAGTGACGAATTTAGTGAAATATAAACGTACTCAAAGAAAAATTCAACTGAAAAAAATGGAAAAATTACCAAATGAAGAAGACTTACCCAAGTATTTGGTTGAATTTTTTGTAGTGGAAAGTGCTCAATTTGATGAGAATTGCAATGTCTCACATGGACATGTACCTAAAAAAAAGGAAAATTACTCAATATTGATGAAGTTTATGGCAATTGATGGAAGACAATGATGAAATAAATAACATTTTATTTCATGCTCAACCATATAAAACAAATAACAAGAGAGAAGAGAGAATAGAGAAGAAACTGGGTGAAGGGGAGAGCGTGGAGAGAAAAGTGGGAGAAGAGATTTGACAAGGGAAATTTACTTGGTCTCGAAAGTAACGACGGAAAAAGTGTCGGTGGATTTTAGCGATGAAAAAAGTTCGTCGCTAAAATAGTGACAAAACTATGTTGTCGCGTGCTAATTTTAGCGACGAAAAAGTATGTCGTTGCTAATTAGCGACGAATTTTGCGACGAAAAATTATGTCGTCGCTAATTAGCGACGAATTTTGCGACGAAACATTATTCGTCGCTAAGAATTTTGCAACGAAATTTTTTTCATTGCTATTTTCGTCGCTAATTAGCGACAAATTAAATTTCATCGCTAATTTTTAGTGGCTAAAACCTTTTGTTATTTTGCGACGAATTTGGTGACGAATTTTGCGACGAAAATATTTTCGTCGCTATTTTCGTCGCAAATTAGCGACAAATTACGTTTCATCACTAATTTTTCGTGGCTAAAAGCCTTTTGTTATTTTGCGACGAATTTTCGTCGCAAAATTCGTCACAAATTAGCGACGAAAAAAATTCGTCGCTAATTTTCGTCGCTAAAAGTCTCTTGTTATTTTGTGACGAATTTTGCGACGAATTTGCGATGAAGGTTATTTTCGTCGCTATTTTCGTCGCAAATTAGCGACGAATTATTCTCCGTCGCTACGTTTTCGTGGCTAAAATCCATTTTTTTTGTAGTGTAAATTTTATCTCAATGTGTAATGTAATCTCTGAACTTTTAATTTATTCAATGTGATCCATATACTTTGTTACATGTTTAATCTAGTCCTTGGACTGTATGAAAATGGTCATTGAAAGCATTTCATTTGCTTCCCTATGATAGCTATTTCTATACATTCATATGAATTGACATATACATAGAGTTGAACATAGTAAAATAAGAAATTGAAAGATTTCATTGAAATTATTCATTTGGAAAATTCCTGAAAAGATAATCACAAGTTCTTCTCTTTATCGGAACAATATGGCCATTATACTCATTATTAAACTTGTTGAAGACATGAAATATAACTATGGTACATCTTTTTTTTTTTTAAATCAAAGGTTGAATTGATTGTCAGAAGAAGAATGTGGACATTTTCATGCAATCTAGGGACTAAATTGAACATGCAAGAAAAATGCATATCACATTGAAAAAATTAAAAGTTTGGAGATGGCATTGCACATTAACTCTAAGGATTACATCGAGCAAATTTAAAATTTAAACACCATAGTACAGATTAGACCGAAGTTTTGAATCATTTGTGCCGTTATCTCATATTATAATTGAGTGGTGAATACATCTCACTTGGTCGATCATTAGTTTAGGCCCTCTTATTATATCTAGTAGTTTTAGTTCAGGTGTTTTGTTCGAAAAATACAAATTGTAAATTCCCAAAATTGAGGATGTAGATTGATATGCGGGTGAAAACTGAATATGGTTTTTGACACTTTTTGACATACGAAAATGAAGTGGCTTGTCATTGTCAATAGAGAAAGCTGCCCATGTGACGAGTAGAAGGTGACATACCATAGCTAGGTTACCCTTCGCGGTAAATAATTAAGATTTAATTATATATTTTTTTTGTAACAACTAGAGACTCGATTGCACCAATTCAAAAATTTAAGAAGTAGCTACCACAAAATATATCTCAACCTTATGTTGATGGCAGCAATTAAATAGTGTCTTTTCATTACATCTTTCAATAGATTATGATTGAACTGGCATCCATATAACAGATTTAGAGTTGAATGAGTAATTTTCTCAACAAGTTACAATACAGTTTATTTTTATGGGTCGATATCAAATGCAAAGCCCATATAATCTATTTTATTTTATTTTATTTATTTTTGAATTAATCACCTCCCTAGGTCAACCAAATATTCCGACCAAAAAAAAGGTCAACCAAATACTATTAAGATTTAAGGACACAAATGATTGCTGAACTTTCTCTATTGACAATGACGAGCCACTTCGTTTTCTTGTGCCAAAAAAATCAGAAAGCTGCCCATGTGATGACTAGAAATTGAGGATGCAGATTTATTTTATTTTTTGAGATTTTATCTATCAAAAATGGACTCTAGACATTTACAAAAATGCCATTGAATATGTCAAGATATCCCAAATGTATGATGCCTTAAAATAAAATGTCACAAATAGCCTCAAAGTCAGGGAATCACATGTATTAATCTCATTAATTCTATTTACTAAATCTTTGTACTTTATACTTATAGACTCACTGCTCATTAATTACGAAAAGAAAGCTCCAATTAACCTTATTAATTTAGTGAGACACGAGTCAATGATTGTCTACACGAGATAGCATGGAAAATCAAACATGTACCATATTTTTTATTCACACACTAAAATGTCATTTTCTAACCACTACACACAGTTTTCTTTTGGAAAAACGCAATTAAGTTTCTTTTATTATTATGGCCTGTTGGAACTAAACCAAATATATTTATGCTTGACCTTTTCTTTTTGGAAGGGATAATAGCACAAATAGTCAATACACTTTGATTTAATGTACAACGTCATCTCTAAAACTTTAATTTGTAAAATATGGTCCCTGAATTATGATCCAGTATATTTGTTCAATGTAGTCTTTTAGCAACTGATAAATACTTAATGTAATCTCAAAACTATATGAAAATATTTAAAAGTTTATAGACCGCATTAAATATTGAATCAAAGTTCAATGATCGTATTGAACAAATTAAAGTTTAGAAATAGCATTGCACATTGATCGAAGTTCAAGGGCTCCCTTTTTGCAATTATGGTTTTTTTTTTTCAAGCAACAGGTTTCTATTGATTAAGCTAATGTCTTACTCAATAAATCAAGTCAATTGCGGGAGCTAGATGCTAGTAAAACATGAAGAGGCCGCTCCAAAGTCTCAATCACCCCCAACCTAAGAAGATGGAAGAGAATTTCAGGAGCTGCCGGCTATAAAATTAAGCTGACCGGGCCTTACCAAAAACAAAAAAAAAATTAAGCTGACCGGGAAAAAAATTTGATTTGCATTAATTGGAGATGACAAGAAAACTCCTGAATAAGAAAATGGATAGTAATCATAATTAAAGAAAAATTTGCAAATATCTACGGTTCTCAGGAAAAAATAATATAAATAATTCTTAAACTTTAGTCCAATGTATAACATTATCCATGTACTGTTAATTTATTCAATATAATTCTCGAATTTTGGTATAATGTGTAATGTCATTTCTAAATTTTTAATTTGCTTAATACGGTCTCCGAACTTTAATTCAATGTCTAATATACTCATTGAACTTTTAATATTTTCATACAGCTTAAAAGTCACATTGAATATTGTAATATTTTGAGGATTATGTTGAATAAATTAAAAGTTTGATATCGATCTCATAAATTAAATCAAAGTTTAGAGATCATTTTTAGTATTAACCCTAATTCTGAGCGAGAAGACGAGAGAGAAATCTCGTAAGACGGCAACCTTTACTTCATTGGGTCTCCGCGACAACGCAGATCTCGTCGCTCTCTCTGTTCATCCCCTCCTTCTGTTCTCTGTTTTTTCTGTGTTTTCTCCAGCCCTGTTCTTGTTTAGCGCCTGTGTCTCTAATCAAACCCGTCTCTCAGTTGGCCCCACCTCTGACCTCCTCTCTTTCCCCCGCCCGCCCCACTCTTCTTTAACTCGAATAGCCATCATGATCCCCACCCTCTCTCTTACCCTCCATTCCTCCTGATCTGTGGCACACACGCAGACTCCGTAGAAAGCTAGAGACGGAGCAGCGATGATCCAGCTTCTGTTCGCGGCGATATCCGCCGAAGCGTTGCTGATACTGCTGTTGCTGTTCAAGACGCCGCTGAGGAAGCTGGCGATAATTGGGTTGGATCGGGTCAAGCGCGGGCATGGCCCGGTGGTGGTCAAGACGGTGGCCGGGACGGTCTGCGTCGTGCTGGGCTCCGGCGTGTACAGCATGGTGAAGATCCGGAGGCGTGGGATCGAGGACGGCGCGGCCAATCCGACGGACCAGGTCCTCATGGCCAAGCACCTGCTCGAGTCTACTCTCATGGGTGAGTGATTGGTTCTTGGGATTTCTGGTTTTGATCGGTGAAAATGCCATCTTTTTCCATGTGGGTGCGTGTGTTTCTGAATGATAGTCACTGAAACGTCCGCAGTTTGATGGTCCGGTTTTTGAATTTTGATAGTTAGATTCGGGTTCGATTCGATTCAATGGACAACTTTTGATGAGACCAGTTATCCTCGGTGAATTCGAATTGGTGGGTGAGACCAGTTATTCCTCGGTGAATTCGAAGCGATGGGTGCTGGTTTTTGAGCGAATTGGAGAGGTGCGGAAGCGAAGGCCTATAGATTGAGAAGAAAGTGAAAGGAAAGGGTTGATTGCCATGTAATTAGGTGCCTAGTTTTGATTCTGCTTTGGTTTTGTCATTGGCATTGGTGGATGATCTTGTTTGTGCATTCTAGCCATGTTTTGATACTACTCCTTTATTCTGTTTGAGTGAACTGGATTTGATGGTCTTGGTGGATTGATGGATAAGTTGTGGACTTTTGATCACACTGTATTGCACTTGCATCTCCATGAGCCCTTAGTGTCGGTATCGGTGGGTTGTCTTAATTTTATCAGGACATACTTCTGTTTGGAATATTCTTAGGCTGCATCGTATTGATTCAGCCACTTTTAGCAAGGATGTGATTTCTCTCACAGGACTACAAAATTTTTCTTCAGAAAAAGAAAAACGAGTGCCCAATCGTATTCCTCGCTGCAATGTCCAATGCAGCATCTCTGTTTTCAATTTTCGGACATCATGGTGGGAAACCTTGAACAACAATTCTAGCAGCATATAATCGAAATAATTCCATATTAGTCATAGAGGAATTTGATATTACTGTGCTAGTAGTAACTGATAATCGGTTGATTATGCCTTGTTAGTTTCACAGTATGAACCTTGAAGCTGTCGAGTCATCAATTAGTTATGTCATTTTGGTAGTAATCTTCCCATACGAGGATGAGAATTAGCAGAGACAAAGACTGCGTTTGTGCTAATGTAAAAAAGTAAATGTCTAACAATTTGAATTGCTCTTTAGGGTACGTCATATTATGCGTATTGATGTCTCTCTACTACTTCTGTACAATTGTAGTTGTGGATTAATCTGCAACATGATTAAATCATATATAGGCTTCTTCTGAGTTACTACACTGTTCCTTTCAATATTGTCCCTGCAACTCGTTGCGGGTGTGCTTGTCATGAAAGTGATTCATCTGGGCCATTATGTATCACTCCTATCTCGTGTTGTGCATTTGCCTTTTGCTGCAGAACTTGTGTTTCAATGGGTAGTTTTTTTGCAGGAGCCACCTTGTTCCTTGCTTTGATGATAGACAGACTGCATCACTACATCAGAGAGCTCCGATTACGAAGGAAGAGCATGGAGGTGGCGAAGAAACAGACCCGAGCCTTTGAAGACGGGAAAAACGGGAACTCACCGGAATCAAAAACTTGGACGAGGAAACGGGAGCCTTGAGAGAGAAAGTCAAGCAGCTGGAATCAGATCTAGAGATGAGGACCAAGGACATGCACGTCGCGGAAGCCAACTCGGTCGCTCTGAGGAAACAAGCAGAAGGGTTCCTTCTCGAATACGACCGTCTGCTCGAGGAAAACCAAAACTTGCGGAGCCAGCTGCGATCAGAGGATCGGAGATTGTCGCGTTCGGGGAGCAAGAAGAACACCTGAGAGGCTAACTAATCGTTACGGTGTAGACAAAAACTGTTCATTTTACTCTGCTCTTGGTTTCTTTTTACTCGGTTCTTGTTTTCTTAGTGTGTAAATTTTGGAAGTTGACGCATTTGTTCAGGTTGGTTATACCTGTGGTTGAATCACATTTGGGTTGTGTTAAGATGAAGAGAATGACAAGGAAAAATGGGGGAGAAAGGTTGGAAAAGGAAGAAACAATACGAATTTATTTATCCTGTGCTCTTCTCGGTGCCGGATTATATTTCTTGTTTGGTTCATTACACTTTAAAGTTTAAACCTTGAATGCAAGGAATTTTCTTCTTGATTTGTCTGTTCATATTTCTAATTTTGCTCCTCATCTACTTAAGTTGTCTCAGATAGTGAAGAGTACGTCTTCCCCTGGCTCTTCTACGGGCTCTCGAGATATCGTTCTGTAACACGTTGTGTTGTACTCGAGTTTACTGTGTCGTAATTTCGCCACTGGGCAAGTTTGTTTGGACGCTTAGTTCACTCGAGCGGCATGATTAACCTTCAATCCCGTCTAGACTGTATTGAAGAGTTTCGTATTCTTCATTGCCAGTACAGAAAAAAGGTCTGATAGCTTCTTCTTTCTCCTTCGAGCTAGTTGATTCTATTCTCTGAGGTGCCAAAAGAGACATTGTGGTTCATGATCTTTAACCATTGAATCCTCCTTTTGCTTCAGGGTTTTCTTCCTTGGGAAGAATCTGACAAGAACATGTGATGATGGTGGAGATGATTTGGTCCATCAGACACCACCTGCAAAAGATTACCACTCAAAAAAGTGTTCGTCCTTGTTGGGGGCTGATCTTGTTGCTGTCGTCGGTCCAGAATTAACGTGCTCATATCAGCGGTTCAAATGTTAAGGGAATATGGTCCCCATGATGTGCTGCTATGCATTTGTGTAATCAATCTTGTGAATTCATGATGTACACTGATGTGGCCTTGTTCGGATTCCTCATGTTGTGCGGAAGTAGACGATTGAACAATAAAATAGATAAAATAAGAAAATAAATTGGATGCCAAATGTACGTGGTTTGGTCGTAAGAACCTACGTCTACAGGAAAAGTAGCAACGAATTTTACTATATAACAAGCGATCCAACGAAGATTACAAACTACGTTCGAGTCATTCAAACACTCTTAGTGTTTCTCAACCGTAATTACATTCAATAACCCACACAGTGTTTAGCCTCTAATTTCTCACAAAATAATCTCTCAATCTCACGAAAAAAATTAACAAATCTTAATTGAAGATTTCACAGCTAAACCACTCGAAGACTTCTCTTATTTCTCATGAGAAGAAGACATCTAGGATGCTGATCAACAATCTCTCTCTCTCTACATATATATATATATATATATATATATATATATATATATATATATATATCTGTGAAGAAAACCTTTGAATCCCAAAAGATAAAGTAAATCTTTCAGTTTTCCCTTTTAACTTTTCTAGAACCGACTAACAAGAAGTTATTTCCTTTTCTTATTTCTGACCCACAGTCGGACTTCAAATAACTCTGCAAGTCCAACACGTCATATTTAAATATGCTAGAAAATATTCAACGTTGGACTTTTATTCTTTTCTTAATAAACTGCATTCTTGTAATGTATATCTCGAGTCAAGTTTCGTTCACTAGCTCAAACTCGAGACATATTATAATAATCTCTACCTTGACTTGATATTTGAGTTAAGTCACAATCGTTTTGCTGATAATTCGAACTTTACTACTACTCCCCCGCAGCTCCAATGGGCTCAACCGCTATAGATATCTTTCAAATCCAAGCTACAATTGAACTTTGCCATAAACAAAGCCCTCATCAGAGCACCAATTGTATATGCACCTTTAACTATTCCATAAGGACTTTCTGACACAAGCTCCTCTACTATAGCTAAAGCAAAATCATTATTGCATCCATATCTGCCAAGAGATCAAACATGTACCATGACAGCAAACCGTTAACTATATAGACTCCACCTCGCTACAAGCACCATTTGTGTCGATTACTTCACTAGTATCTGCTACTTTAGAGTTTCTAATTGTAACTTCACCTCAAGCTGAACATTGTCTAGATCTGTATTAACATTACTATAATCATTCATCGCTAGAAGTATTGGAAATTCGTCAAACGAAACTTTTCTGTTAATAACAAGCCATTTAATTTCGGGCACCACAACTAATAACCTGGTTGTGCACCTCACCTTATGCATAGTCTAAGAACATGCACTTTCTTGCCCTTCGATCGAGCTTACCAAATATTCTACTGACTCAAACATAATATGGGCAACTAGATATTCTAATAATAGAATAATAAAAAAATGTTACCTGACCATACTTTTTTAGGAGCCCGACATTGAATCACAATCAATGGGGATCTATTTATCAGGTAGCTAGCCGTACTAAGTGCATCCGCTAGGAATCTCTTAGCCATATTAACCTAAGAGCATTTTATGGCCGTCTCTTGTAACGTTCTGTTCATCAAGTCTGCAATACATTATGGTTCATTGTCATTAGTGCAACGTCTCACTATGCCTTCCTTCGTACAAAATTCATTTAACAACTTCAAGCAAAAACTTTATGCTTTTGTCAGTCTGTACATGATTGATCATTTTACTAGTCTTCTTTTCGATCAAAGCTATGAATTGCATGATCCTTACAACAACATCAAACTTGTGCCTAAGCACAAATACCCAAGTCCTCCTCGAGTAGTCATCTATAACTACTAGCACAAATTAGATACTCTTCTTGGAAGGAAATCGCGACAACCTGCAGACATGTAAATGAAGTAATTCTGCAATTTCATAGTTTGTCTTATAGTCACATTAAACTGCACTTTTCACGATTGATCTAAATCACAACACCTACGTACATTTAGTTCATTAGCAATATAACTACATAGTAAATTCTTTTCATTAAGAACCTTCAGACTTCTCTTGCTAATGTGCCCCAAATGCATATACCACAATTTAAACTCTCGAACAGATGCATCCGACGTCTCTATTGCGAAATTCATTATTGTCTCATCCTAAAGCTCATAGAGGCGATTGTGCTTGATTCCCTTCATTATCACAAAGGTATCTCGAATAATTTTTAGAACTTTGTATTTTGAAGTATACCAACCCAACTGAATTCAGGGCACTTAAGGAAATCACATTTTTTTTCAACTGTAGAACATGCCTCACTCCAGTCAATATCCTCACAATATCATCATGCATTTTGATTCTAATATCGCTAACACCTACAACATCACATTGAGCTTTGTTTCCCCAACTGCATTTTACTACTATACATGTAGTGATAAATAATAAACTAGTTTCTGTTTGGTGTAGCATTAAAAAAAAATCTATACAAATCATCAATGGTAGACAAGACATAATCAGTATTAGCCAAACTACTGTTAGCTACATCTATAACATCATCCGCAGATTTAACTCTAGTTTCCTTACCCTACTCATTGTTTAGCATATGGCAATCCCTTCTAAGATGCTCCATTTTACCACAATTTCAACAGGCGGCGCTACTAGTCCTAGACTAACTATATCTATTCATATTCATATTACTTTTGCTAATACGAGTATTAGTTCTTCCTTTATTTTCATCTACTAAAGCAATAAATATAAATTCACCAGATTCTCTTTAACGGATGTCCTCACTCAGAATTAAATCTTGAATCCCATCAAACGTCAAACTTGAAGAATTATTAACAATAGTAGCAATAGTACTCCAACTCTCAGGCAATCAAGATAATAGAATAAAATCACATACCTCATCTTCAAAATCAATATAAACTAAACTCATGATCAAAGAGCACATTGAATTAATTAATATGATTAGCCACTGATGCACCTTTGTCCATCTTCAAATTAGACAGGCATCTATTGCAACCCTTCCAAGCGAGGTTTAGAGGTGATTGCTAAAATTCTACGGATTCAATGTGATTCATGAAATCAGCTTTGACTCTCTTAAGTCCTCACCTCACGCGATGGCAAAATTTAGGAATCGAGTTAACCTTAGGTGTGGTCGAGTTGACATATGCATTATGCTGTACATCACTTTCGAAAATCACTTCGATCTTCAAAGAAAGAAATCAAGAACCTGTTGGGCGATGAGAGTCGACGTACCTCATACGGAAAACTTAGAGATTGAAGATCGGAGATTTAATTACACAATGTACCATGTAACGCCCTTTCGGTATCTTAATTAAGTGACTTTTCTAATTATGATTCTTGCAGATAAACTTGAAGGGAGGTAAGCTCTAGAACTTAGAGTTCATGTAGACAGGAATATCTAACCTACACAATCATCATCAATGAAAGAAGGGTGCAACAAGGATCCAATGACATGACATGCAGATAAAATGCATGAAAACATGTGGCCATTTAAATATAGCCTAATGGCTTTAGAGAAGGGGTTTGTTTAGAGGTTTGAAAGAGGTCGGGATGATTTAGAAAGTTGATTTGACATCAAGGGCAAAATCATCATTCTAGAAAAATAATTTACCAAATGGTCGGTAAAATTGTCCAATTTGAAAGGGATTAGAAATCTACATCATCAGAAAATGGGGTTGGCCAGTTTTGAATGTGCTATTAAACCAATTTTCGATATTTTCGAAAATTTTCAGATTTTTTCAAAATGATTGCCTACAAAATCATCATTCAAGAAGAATCCTGATGGTCAAAATAAAAAAAATATGGGGTCGGACCAGTTAAGTTTGATCAATCCCACCGTTTTCTGTAACTTTCAAAAAAATTTTGAAACTTTTTGCAAGACGATTTGCTCATCAAGGATCCAAAATCGTCATTTGCAAGAAAGGGATGGAAAAACATTTCCAAAAATAGGATTGACCAATAAAATGGATCAATCATAAATTTTGAGACTATTCGATATCTGATTATTGAAAATTTTTTGGGATTTTTTTTGGATTTTGAAAAATTATCTACTTTTTTTATTATTTCTAAATTTTTATTATTTTTCGGATGGGGCCGAGACCATATGGGTCCTGGGTCGATCTACAAACCGATGTGTAGTTTTGGGAAATTTTTGAATTTTTGAACAACATTTCGATTTTTTTTATCGGCATTTTCACTAATTCCTATCTGTTAATGAAGGGGCTCTAAAGGTGACACGTGGAGCAATTCAACTACCAAATCAAAGAAATAAATTTTTTATTTTTAAAAAGATATGTACAGCACAAGATCGGTGACGCACGTGGCCCAAACCTGGACACGACGATCACAAAATATTTTTGTATTTTGTTAAAAAATTATTTTATTTCTAAAATTGGTTTTTTAATTTGAAAAATCCACAATCCCGACACGTGGTCAAAGCTTGGGCTGTCCGATCCGGTTTTATTAAGTTTTGAAAAACTTTTAATTACGCAGAAAATTTTTACTTTAGTTTCTTTTTTTTTATAAAAAAAGGAATAATACTTTAGTGCTAATGGCTGCCACGATAGCGCACGACACTCTCCTCACATTTGTTTCTTTTTCCCTTAGGCAGGTATCTCTTAAATTCAATTTAAAGAAAAAACCATTATTCACGCTACTCATTGAATTCAATTGCGCACACATACTCTTTGTCTCAACTTATTGTTTCTACATCGTAGGTAGTAGACTCTTTGTACTTCTTTTCTTCATTAATTGCGCACACACCTCCTGTCTTTGATATCAACTTATTTTTCATCGTCAATCTCCTCCACCCCCCCTTTACCGTCTCTCTCATTAAACTCTACTTACAATACTTTTGCCAATGCCCTGCCTCCTCTTCCCCCTTCCATTTATGTCTTAGCTTCAGATATCCTTACATGCCAAAGTATAACAATCTTTCATTTTCGCTAATAAGGAGTATTTGTTGGGTGTAAAAATAAGGCTGATGAATTGATGGAGCCCAATAATTCAGTTATGTAACTTTGTACAGT